>JBCFYV010000003.1:7996664-8059187 GCA_039000515.1 Timema cristinae
ACATTTGAAATATTGTATATGGATGGGGAGGAGGGGAGCCCCAAGAAGCACCCGCCACTGATCGCATAGTATTTATAATCCCGTCACACATTCCAGATAATTCCAAAAAATGAGGGAGCCAAGAGCCCTTCACGTGTAGTTTCATGCCTAAAAATCACACCGCAAGCTATACCTGAATTCGACGTCCTTCATAAACTAGTCTAGTTAAGTTATCTCGCATTCTATGTCGAGTGAAGATGACCGCACAACATTTGGATACATTTAGAGTCAAAGAGTGGGCTGCCAACACATTTGAAAGCAAATGAAGTACTGATTATAAATTACCCACCCGTTCTAACAAGTTACAAGACCGAACGTATATTACCACGTCATCCACATACTGTAAACTCGTTATACCAACTGGAAAAGAGCTATCAATATAGTTCGAAAAAAACTGCATATAATAGAGGGCTGAGTACTGACCCCTGAGGTAGGCCGCTTCTTTGGGTTAGAGGAGATGATCTAGCCTATCCTATCTTTACAATGAACGATTTATTCAAAAATAAATAGCTTAACCAATAACACATTTTGTTAGAACAACCCAGGCGTAAAAGTTTATCAAACTGTGTCACACCCCCTTCTCCTCAACAGGACAAGGGCAGGTGAACACGTACAATAAGGTAAAGAGGGCATGAAAACAACAAGAAAATGAGTTTATTGCAGAAGAGCGTTAGGACCGCATATTTGTTGATAGGCCTATACTTGGACCTATTCAATCATCTGCCGCCATGAACCCTTCTCAATCACCATCCACTACTATACCTAAAGACTCAAAAGGAACGGTACGAGAGTCTTTTGTTTGATCAGCCAAAATTACTTTGAACTTGTCGATGTAAATTAAAGATTGCGAGTCTAATAAATAATTATTTATTTGAGAATAGATTAACAATAATTATATATGTATATATGTGACTATATATATATATATAAGTAACAACAGATAGTTACAAGAGAATTACATAAAATAAAAAAAGGGTTATGCCCATAACAATACTGAGGCGCTGTATCCATAGCAACCTTGTCCTAACGGTTACTTTTACAATGTAGCCATTACATAAACAAAACAAAAAAAGGTAAAGGGGTTATGCCCATAACAATACTGAGGCGCTGTATCCATAGCAACCTTATCCTAACAATTACATTCACTACGTAGCTTACAGCCCCTTAACAGGCCTCAGCGGCAACCCGCAGTGCGCGCTTCATAGTTACAAAACATTGGCGTATTACTTAAATGCCAACCCAAAAAGAAAGTAATATACTTATATTATTCTTAGCCCAAATTAATCCAGGCATTCGCCTTGTAAAGGTAAGTTAAAGAAAAATATAAAAGGTCCCTCATAGTTTCAATCACGGGACAACAAGCCGGAAGGGCAAAACCCTGGCAATATATTTAACAAATTATATATAGCATTACGTCATATTAATCTACGTACTTAGCCATTCTTACAATATTACAGAAAATGACAGATGAAAGTCGAAAGGAAATTTAGAATGTACTGGCCAAAAAGAGAATTTAGACCTAACCTATAATCTATTTAAAATATTCTTTAAATATTTTCCAAACAGTAAATTTTGAGTAGTACGGCCGAAATTTGAATTTATACCTTTGGGAATAATCCCATCCCGTGATGTGTGTCCTAGACACGGGCAAACCAAGAAGTGCTGCTTAAGGCAAACGACATCAGATTATAAGCAATTTTTCTCTGAGAGGAGGGGAACATAGGGGAAGCCAAAAGAACATAGTAGAACATTCACATGAAACAGCGGGATTGGTGGTAAAGAACAAATAGGTCATTGGAGAGACGTCGGGAACATCACGTGATCACAGTCTGACCACTTCCCATGGGGCAACGTGAGAAACGCCACGCTCACCACGCCACACCTCCACAGTCTATCAGTTACGCCTTTTCACTCGGGGCGAGAACAATGTACACGGGCCGGGATGTTTGTTGATGAGACTTCACACACGGAGACCGAGAAACGGGGCAGTTTTGGTGAGTCTTGTTATGTCCACTCTTCGTGGTTGTAGACTTGTGGTTATTTAACTCATATTTGCTTCTTGCTTGTAACGTTGATCTCAATCAACGTTACAAAACAACACAGAATTATCGGCATTATTGTACGCACCTGTATATTGAGGGAAAAAAGCTGATACAAATTAGTTTTGTGATAGAGCAATTTGAATATCAGAAACTAATATAGAGAAACTATTAAGTGTGTAACGTCCCTTTCTAAGCCCAAATTGCATAGGATTAGGGAGTCTCTTAGTTTCCAAAAATCGTTCTAAACGGGCTTTAACTAAGTGTTCCATGATTTTTACCAAAACAGCACGAGCAATAGGCCGTTAAGAGTTTCTTAACTCCACGCTTTTACCCGGTGTTAGAATAGGAATCAGAAAGAAAATTTTCCATGCCAGTGGTATTACCCCCTCATCCCACAGAATATTAAATATCTCTAGCAGCGCTCGTCAAGAAACAGATGACAATCTTGTCAACTACCATAGGAATCACCGAACCATTGTCTGGGCTAACCACTTAGTGTCGCACTCGATTCAACGCTGCCCTTTCACTGCCAGTAAAACAGTTATAGATAACTAATTCTGGGGATATTTGCATCTGAATTAGGTCCGTTCGTTATTTTGATGGTGGTTAAACTGAACTAATGTGCTTAATTATCCTAAATTTAACATCCTACGATTCAATTTTGATTTTCAGCAGATTTTTTATGTGGAATACTTTATAATCTAACATGAGGTAATATTCTTCAGTTAAAAAAAAAATGTAATCTAATGTTTAAAATGAAATTTACTTGTTTCTTTCTTGCTAGTTATACGTTCATAAACATCAATTAAGGGATATTAGTTTTTCTCTGAACGAAAATATTCTGCCTATAAGGAAACACTACATAGACGAAAATAAGGTATATCGAGATGCTAATTGCTTCACCACAGTCCACACTATGACTTTAAATATTTTGTTGCCATTTAGTAGTTTTATTATTTATTTAACCCAGTAATTACTCTTACTCCTGCCGACTAATCTTTTATTGGCCTACATATTAGTTTTGTTTATATTTCATATACACCTATTTATTATAGTAGCTAGTGAATCTTCAACATGAGATTTTTTAATTTGATTCCCACTTTGTTTCGACCAAAGTTCATGCCATTATATAGGCCATCACACCAGCTTGTCATTAGGAAATTATCTTTTTGTGAAAACGGACCTTTGAATTTCATAGCAGGGGCTCGTGTGGCACCAATTGATACAATTGGGGAAACCAAAGTTTTTGAACCGGCCACGCAAAGTTTACTTTGTAAAGTTCCATGCTCAGGTTTAAAAGATATAGATTTTGCAGTTTCATCAGCTAAAGAAAGTTTTTTAATATGGAGTCAATTCTCAAACACAGAACGAGGTCGTTTATTAACTGCAGTAAGCAACAAAATACGTTATCATTTAGAAGATATAGCCAGATTGGAAGTGAAAAACAATGGAAAACCAATATGGGAAGCAAGGTTGGATATAGAATCCTGCGCAGATGCTTTTGAATACTTTGGTGGCATTATTATGGCACTAACTGGTCAACATATTCCTCTACATAACGATTCATTTGCACTTGTTTGTCGTGAACCTTTGGGAGTTATTGTAGGTATCGGAGCATGGAACTTCCCCATGCAAACTGCAACATGGAAAGCTGCCCCTGCTCTAGCGTGTGGCAATACTATGGTTTACAAACCTTCCCAACTTACTCCTATCACTGCTGTCGTGTTGGCAGAACTTATGTGTGATGTTGGCATTCCGCATGGTGTATTTAATGTTATACAAGGGGCATCAACAACAGGCTCACTGCTTTGTGAACATCCTCAGGTCGCTAAGTTGTCTTTTACCGGATCACTACCAACAGGTACTAAAGTTATGTGCTCAGCGGCTACAAACATAAAAAAGGTGACACTAGAACTTGGTGGGAAGTCACCCCTGATCGTATTTCAAGATACAAACATGAAAAATGCCATCAAAGCCACATTGATGGGAAATTTTCTTTCTCAGGGAGAGGTATGTTCAAACGGGACGAGAGTATTTGTTCACAAAAACATTGCTAGTGAGTTTTTGGACAAGCTAGTCATAGCGACAAAGAAACTATGTATCGGTAATCCTATGGATGAAACAACCACTATCGGTGCTACAATCTCCAAAGAACACGCAGAAAGAGTTTTGAATTATATATCTGGTGCAAAGGAAGAAGGTGCAGTGATAGAATACGGGGGAGAGAGAGTAATGCTACCCCCTCCTTTCGATCAGGGTTACTATCTTTCTCCATGTATATTAAGCAACTGTAGGGATGATATGCTTGTCGTAAGAGAAGAAGTGTTTGGTGCTGTTTTATCATTTCTGACTTTCTCTTCAGAGGATGAAGTTATTTGCCGAGCAAACGACACACCCTTTGGTCTAGCAGGTTCTGTGTTTACTAATGATTTACAACAAGCTTTTCGTGTGGTGCGGCGTCTTGAAGCGGGGACTCTTTGGATAAACACATACAACATATACCCTCCAACCCTCCCATTCGGAGGATATAAACAAAGTGGACTAGGTCGGGAAAATGGGACTGCTGTTCTAGAATATTACACACAGCTAAAAACAATCTATGTGGAAACTGGAGACATAGACTGTGGTCCACTTTATGAAGATTAATCCCTGACCCTGGATCTTTATGGGTAGGCCTATTATTATTTTGATAATATACATTTTATAATTTTTATATAAATATTGTAAATCAGCGGTTCCCAAACTGTGGTATGCGTACCACCAGTGGTACACACCATTATTCTCAATGGTCGACTGTTAGAAACCAAATAAAACAAGAAAATTAAAATCTGGAAAAAGGCTTCATCATATCTTATAAATACCATATTATGACCAAGTATAACCAAACATAGACCAGATTTAACCAGGTAGTTGGAGGGATGGCAACCAATGCTGCAGAATTGGTAGGCTAAACCCACAACTCCAACTCTATGACTCCTCTACTTTTTCTACTGTCCGACTCAGACTCTAACTCCGACTCCTTTATTAATAGTAAATTTATAATAATAATAATTATTATTATTATTACTATCATGGGGAATATGCCCATAACAAACATTAAAAAACAGATGATATCACCATGTGTAGAAAATTAAAATGTTTAGACTGTGTTGCTCCAGTCCAACCATTCATATATTAATTCATAATACAAATTTACAATAGTAAAATCATTTGACTACAGTAAAATTATAACTAATTAAGAAACATTAAAATGCTAAGTACTAACGTGATAGTGCAAGACATCTCATCAGCAACCCTTGGATCATCAGATTAGTTCTCAGTTTAATTGAATTTAAAATATATTTATTTGATTACAATTTATAGATAAGTAAATTTCCTAAATTCCTATGAGAGTAAATATGCATTAATCTATGCATATAATAGATTAAAACTAATAATAATCACACTTGAAAATTACCCAATTTTGAATGTTCACTTTTTGTGCCATTAAAGTTTTGATGGTTAGAATCGTGACATTAAGATCAATCCTTTATTATGTTTATACCAGTAAGAATCGAGTTTGACACTTTATTACCTTTCTAACGACTCGGACTCCACAGCCCTGGTGGCAACACTGTTAGCCGTGCAGCCTGTATTTTTATATACCTGCACACCATTAAAACTACCTGACTAGTAAATATTGAGCAGCATCTCAGTGGTTCCAACTCCAAATTATGGGAATTGTTTGAGGGGTACACCATTCGAAAAGTATGGGAACTGCTGCTCTAGGGCCTATATCATTTATATATTTTTTATACAAATATACTATTATTGTTATTTTATTATTGAATTAAATTTGTTTACAGAATTTGCTTTTGATTTAAATGTCATAAGGAAGAAACCAATGTACCTAGGGGTCAGGTCTCTTTTTCATGTAGGCCTATTCCTGACAAAATGAGATTATTGTGGTTTTTTAATTTTGTTAAAATAAATTTATTTCGTGGGTTGGAAGAGTAAGGTCTGACTATATTAATCTTTTAAAACATATATATATATATAATTTTAGCATAATGTCTTACGTCTTACTACCCATTTGGGTTATATACTTATGATATAAAATAATTACTGCTAGGTAACCTACTTAAGTTGTGTTTTTCAAGCTGCGACTGCAACTGAATTCACAATTTGAGTTTGTTCTGCCACACGAGACAATGGTGGCATGCGTTGCAGCAATGGTGGAGTGAAAAATGTTTGTGGCTAGAGCCACAGTGACAGTGCTATAGTAGGCTTAGTGACATTGTGTATTTGTTATTGAATTTTTAGTGTCAATCTATTTTAAAAATTTGAGCAACTAAAACTAGCAGTGCTAATAACCCACTCACAGGATGTGGTGCGGTGTGAGTGATCCAACAGCCAACATCCATGCATATATGATTTAAAACATCCAAAGTACAAGGACATGCATGTATGTGTTCACCTTCTTTTCCTTCTGCTGTACAACCACAATAAAATAATTCGTCGTCATCTTCTTCCTCCCTCGTAATATCCTAAAAGGTTCTGTCACTTGGATCAATTGTACTCTTATCCATCTCGAAACCGACTGGTGACTGCGGTCACATCTTGGAAAACACCCCATGTGACTGTCACATGCAGCTAGTGTGACCATGGTCTGTTGCAGCCGTGGCTGTGCAACTCTAACTGCAGTCGCAGGCAACTGTCGCAGTTTGTGCAACTCACCTTTATGTAACTTATTTGGTGGGATTTAGATTACAGTAAAATTACCCCAATTCAGTGTTTCACAAACTTTTTAAGTGTATGTTTTACTTAAGCCTAAAATGTGTACCACATTTTGTGGGTGAACGCTGTGGCAGTAGAATACGCACTACACATCCAGTACAATGGATGTTTGCTAAATTAGAATTAGGAAAGTATAGACTTTTATTTTTCCAAGTTAATTCAAATGGTCCAAAATTAAAGGTTGAAGGTAATTTTTATATGTTAGTTCAAACCATTATTAATTTTGATGTGAAAGTTTTGATCACATCAGATATATATATATATATAACATATTAGTAAGTGTGAGTAAGTAAGATATGCGGACAACTCGGCTACCGCCTGTACCAACTTCATTTGTGTTCTTATTGATTTGTGTTCATATAGATATATAAATTGACTTTTTGATCAAAATTATTCACAATCTTTAATCATTGAACTGATATTTTTTTGGCTGAAATTATCAATATTGCTTAGTTAAACTGATGGATGGACCTCGTATTACCTGGGATTCTCCAGATAAGGTCTCTCGTGAACAGGTATAGATTACTTTAACAAGCACGTAGCCAGAAAAAAAACTTTCGGAGGGGGCCCAATTTCAGATTGAAACTGACTAAACTGGTGAGTCTAGGTGTGCGAGCCAATGATTTCCATATTTCTCACATGATGGGTTCTCTCCAAGGGCACCCGTAGGCGTTTCCCTAGGTGGTGGGGGAGACCGGGCGTTTGGGGAGTGTTCTATAGAATGGTGGTTAGTCCGAGGTCCTCCCTCAGGAAAATAGATTGAATAGAAGCCTCAAAAGGCCCTTTTTAGGGCAATCCTTGTCTCCTAAAAAGAAAGGACAATACAAGGAAAAAAGTTTCAGATCCACCCTAATTTGTTGGCGTTTTTACAAAATTAATTAAATATAATCTTACAGATTTGATTAAATTTTAGGATTAGTATTCTGATTTGAGGGAGTGGGCGACGAATTGTTAACCCTTCTTGAACTTACCCTGCCTGGAGATGCATACCTGTATTTTTGCCGTAAAATACCCTGCAGGGGCACGTTCACAAGTGATTGCCTGATGGGTGTTTCATCAAGAGACAATGTATGTTTTTATGTTTTATTAAGTGCTATAAAATGCTATGGATGTCTTATTTTAGTGATAATTGTTGGGAGATCAGTGCCAAATTGCTGACAAACTCCCCCAATAACAAACCTTTGTGGCACCAGTTGGTATTCCTACCATTTTAAATCGTCACACTATTTGGTAAATAAAACATTTAGTCTTAAAACTCTGTAAGTCCTCACCCAGATTTTATTTTTAAATTGAAGCCTTAAAAGTGGCTGGGGGCGCTGTTTGAGAGCTAGCAGATCTTTGATGCCTTTATTTGTTATTAAACTACCTGTAATATATGGCCTCTCCCTGTGGGCGCCCTTGGTTCCCCTCTCTCTGGGCTCCCCTCCTAGCTATGAATAACGTCATAGCCCCAGACACCGCCACCCTCCTTGCCCCAACCCAACATTCCAACATAAAGGTAAATACATTTAATTTTTATTGAAGGCTGTTTTTTGTAAAAACCTATTTAATAACATATAAAGGATCTAGATTTCAGGGGGAGGGGAGGGGGCTGCCCCCCCCAACCCCCTCGCCCCGGCTATATCCCTGCTTGAAGTTGTTAGGAATAGTGCATGTGTTTTGATTAAGCAAAACTGGATGATATTCTTACCTACAAGTAATCTGGTCATAAAAAATTTAGCCTACACAATAATAACAGTAATATAAAATGCTATGTACGTATTGTGTTTGATTAAATTAGAAATGTACATTTATTTAAGTAATTTTAATCAAAATATAACTTCATGCCTCCAAAATTGTGGAAATATGACCTAAAATGGAAAACTGCTCAAAATATCCACTTATATTTAAAATAAAATGTATAGAATATTTTGAGTTAGGGTAGCATAAAAATGTGTGTAGTTCATTAAGCATTAAATTCGAGGTTCAACTAAAAACATGATATATCATAAACATACAAGCCCAGGTGATTATAAACAATTAATGTCCTAAACTTACCTATTTCCTGCCAAAATATCGACAACACTATTTTAATATATTCCATTGTTAGGTTCCCACTTCCAGTTTTGATGTGTGTTGAGAACATACCTTAAAAAAAAAAAAAAATAGCGAGCACAAACTGTCGGTTAAAGATACTGAAATAAACTGAACCTAATTTATAGAGGAGGATGGCAACAATGCCACGTCACTAGGTGACCAGAAACAGCTTTTCTATTTAATGTCACAGGGGGATTCACCAAAACCTCTATACAGAGAGAATTTTGATACACACAAGAGGCCCGTCCCACTGTACTAACAATATTACATTCACTTATGTGTAGGTTTTAAGATAACATTATTATTATTATTATATAGTTTTTTTACAAAATCTTTTATCCTTTTTGAACCTTTACATTTATACTTTCTCATAAAAAGAGAAATATTGTAATCAATCATGAGAAAAAATTGAACTTGAGGTTATGATGAATATTGACATTAAAGTGTATCCGGACATTCTGTGTGCCCCTCGGTTTGTCCGTAATTGGGGCCACAACCGAAATGGTTTGATGGATTTTGTTCAAACTGTATATTTGGGCATTATATATTTAATACCTTTGGCCATTATTTTAAATTATAATTTGAGCCCTTAAAAAAAGTGTTTTTTATTTATATTTTTGAAAAATTTGAAATTTTTTGAAAATAGCTCTAGCAATTTTGTTAAAAATGAATATCAAAGGTGTATTTGACATGACAAATAATAAAATTTATATTAGGATTAATTTAAATGATAAATAGCACTAATAGGTTACTCGTTGTTCTGAGAAATATGATTTATAGGCAAGTAGGGCTAGGCCAGGCGTCAGGGCAAAAAAAGTTACTAAATTGAAAAAAAAATCCTAGAAAGCTAAAAAATGTTTTTGATCGCTTTATCTTAGAGGGGTCTTATTAGCATACTAATTTCCCCCCGTTGTGCAAGGTCTGCATTCGCTGCAACAATGGAAAAAAACACTCCAATTTTTTTTTTTCAATATCTGCTTTTAAGTTAGTTTTACAGTAAAAATAGTTATAACTATAACTAAACAAAATTATTTTTTTATATAAAATTGTCCCTTAGCATATTTATTGTGTGATGAATTGTTTCCAAACTACATCCATGGGAAGCGTGGCACCTTCATGCAACCACAGCAAATTATTGTTTTATCTTGTAATATATCGCTTCTTGTATTAAATGATATTTAAATTGTAATGTTTGGAAAATAATGATTGCATTTATCACTAAATATTCATTGCTTGCTATTCCAAAAAACTAATATCTATGAATTATGAGTAATATCTGGTTTTTATATGTTTTTTCCACCACCAAGAGGTAGGGTACATCATATCTCCTGTAGTTCTAATCCACTACAGTATTCTTATTTCATCTTTATTCATTTGAAAGTTGAGGGTTGATAAATCTCCTCCTTTTTATCACGACTTTCATTTCCTTGGTCACTACTGTGTGAATGCGTTTTGTTTTCAGACTCAAAAACCTTACTGTCCTCTTCAGTCATGATATAGTCCAGTTGAATATAGGTTTATTGGTCTTAAGGCTGTGCAAGAGTGAAAATAAAGGAATTTAAAACTCATTTTAACTATAGTGAATCTTTCTAATTTATTAGACATTAGTAAATAAGTAATAAAAAAGCAAAATTGCTATTTATTTTTTGTTTAAAAAAATTTAATTCAATACATGTATTTTAGGCTTGCTTTTTGTTATATTTTCCTGTATATTAATTTTTATTAATAAATAAGGAAATTCAACCGGCAAAATAATTTCTATCTTTTTTACAATCAAAGTTATAACCAGAAAACTACTATTTATGTTGAAATGATACCTATACCAAGTCATGATGAAATTTATATTGATCCAATTTACACATCTAATTCAATTAATGAAATCATTTAAAAAAAAGACTAGACGAATAACTGTCATGCTTACATAAATAAATTCAACTAAACTTGTCCTACTATTGAGAACCAAATAGAAGTACGGTAGCACCATCACTTCTTTGGTGCTGACTGACAGCTCACAGTCAACATTTAGGTATATACCTAAATTTTGACCGTCAGGAGCGGCAGCTTCTAAACACATGTTTTTGCAGATCATATGGTTCGGCGTAGGGATGCATAGTTTGGTCTGGTAACTTTTCAAAACTTTTAGCTGTCAATCAACACCAAAGAAGCCATGAGGCTACTGTAGTGATCACTTTGTGGAGCTGCATCTCTAGTGCTGGTAATGGGAAGTAGGCCGTAGTTGGTTTCCTTCCAACTACAAACCGGTGGGTTCTTGGGAATTCCATACCTTTGCTGAACTTGGTGGTACAATTGGAACTAATTCTGACATGCAGCTGCCAGAGTAGGAGTAATGTACTAAATCGAGCTTTGATGTTTTTAGCTATAACATCCTTACTTTATTGGTGTCTAGCTGTCATAATTTTGAAAGTTCTCACATGTACAATCCTAAGCTAACCATGGCAATCACAACTCAGTTATTGCGATTAATAAATATAAAATCTTAGAAGTAAAATATTACCTAGTATACAATCTGAGTGCACAAACGAGCGCAATTACAGGGTGGCTGTCATACTTCATTGACAATGCAAATTTTACCTAAACACGATTATATAAACATATTTGAAAAAAGAGCATCACATTTCACCAACGAGCATAAATTAAATAATACTCTTTTACAGAAACATACTAAGTATGAAGCATCATTATTAGCCAAATAGAGTCATGGTCACCAAGTTATGTCGCCTGAATTGGTTTATTTTAATTGTTATGTCGCTCCTAGATATGAGATAACATTTGTATTTGTAAATCTAATGTATATACTTCAAGATAGTCTTTAGTCAGTGTGTTGATTTACTTTTGATATAAACCTTTTTCCTCTGCCTTTACCAATTTAGTGTTCCAAATGTCTTACTACAGTCCCATTTTTATAAAAAAAAAAGGCTTTTAGAAAGTAGTTGTTTTTTTTGTGGTCAACATCAATAACATTTTCTATTTTGTTATTTTTTTTAGCACCATGCCTTAATATTTGTTCGAATTATATGCTTATGTACTACTAATTACGCTATTGTGTTAGGGATGAGGGCGGTTTAATTAGTATAAAGTGTACCCGCTTTTGGAACATATCGAGTTTTTATAGCTTAAGACATTTTAGATTCCCCTCCGATTTCCCAGCAGTAAATTTCCGAATTCCAAACTTTCTCACTTTTATGGCTATGTGGGATGGTCCTTTTATCAAATTGGCAAATTTAAATATTCTTTCATGCATAAAAGTATATTTTCTTTGGAAAGATGGCAATTTACTCTAATTTCCAAACCCTCTGTCCACCTCACCCTCCTTATCCTCACCCTCCTTAACTTCCACATTTCCAATTTGAAATTTTAAGACTTATTTGGTTATTTTTCATGATGTTTTAAATGGCTACCAAATGTCAACCTAACCACATCATAAAGAATGTTATATTTTGGTTGTATACATTTTAAGCGCTACCATTTCTTGGGCTTCAATTTTGAAATTCCATTTGTTCAAGAATGTCGAAAATGCAAGAAAATGCCAATGTTCTTGCAGTTTTGTTATCAATTTTGTTTAGCCAAAACAAATAAATATCGCTCCAGTAGAAAGATATAGTTTAATTTTCTTCACTTGGTGATATAAACAGTTGTTGGAACATCTGTCATGGGCATAGAGGCATTAGATGAGAATATTTTTAAATGAATTAACGTGAACAATGTATCCCTGTCTAGCATCTGAAACCTGTTTTATTATTAAATTACATGGTGAAATTTAAAGCTTATATCTATACAAAAATTGTGTTTATATAGCTTGTAAATATGTTGAGGGGACCTTCACTCCCTATTTTCCGAGCCTTCATTTTGAAATGTAATAATTCAGGCCTTGGTACTGTTTGAGTTGGTCTTTAAACCCGCCTGACTTATGTAAATCGTCTAACACTCGGAGAAGTGGTTTAGTCTTTTGTGATTTAAAAATTTGAGACCCCTTATCACCAGCCTCCTTAGAAATAACTAATATTTAAAATGTGTTTGTGGTTATTTGAAGTTATCCCCCTCTACATTCCTGACAAATTTAACTTTTCTACCTCCTACATGTGCACCCCTATTCCCTCCCCCACCCTCTCCTTCCCTATTTCCCGTATTCTCATTTTGAAATTTAAAATGTTCAGAATTTATAGTTAATTTGGGTGGTCCCTATCTCTACTTGACGAATTCCAATTTTTTACCACTATATACTCATGTGTGTGTGTGTGTGTGTGTGTGTGTATGTATGTATATATATATATATAATGAACCTGATATATGTATATATAGGTCAGTGGCACACCCAATAGAGGGAAAACTGGGAATTGGTCTCCCTCAAGACTCAATACTAGTTTAATAAATACATTAATTATGTGATTGTTAAAATAAAGAGCATTAAAGATGTGTCGAGTGCATAAGATAACTTTTAAAACCAGGTTTACGATTTATATTTCAAAAGAGATAAATGCTCTCTCTACACATTAAAATAACCCCTGAATTTCCTAATGAAAAAAAGTAAATTCATACTAGATTCGATATATTGTATGCAAGGTCAAAGCCAGATAAATATTGAATTAAAACTACCTTATTTACTGTTTAAAAATAACAAAAATAAATACTAGGAACGATCTATATCTACTAGTATTGTGATTGTCAAAAAAATCCAACTCGAAATTTCAATAAATGTCAACATTTCATGACCACTTGAAACCAAAAACATGGTTTCCGCAATGCTGTTTGTCTGTCCATCACTTTTCCCTTAGTATCCATTTTATATACTCAAATCTTATTTTTAACTTATTAGATAACTCTTGGAAATTAATTTGATTTAATTTTTACCCTTTTTAATCGTTTTATTTACCCTAAACTATTCTTCCGGGCAAAGCTGTACTTCATGCTAGTAATATATAAAAAACAAAAATTAGTTTAGGTGTGTGTTCAGAAAAATCTAAGCCCCTTCGAGATAGGATGAAAAATTGAAATTTTTAAGGTTTTTAGAAGGGCCACCTCATTTAACAAGGAGAATTTACAAAATGAGGAATTTCAAAATTGGGCTCCAAGACTTGGGGGAGGAAGTCAAAATAAGAAAGACGTTTTAACTTCGGTAGAAAATTGAAATTTGGGGAAAAGGTAGGGGACTACTCCAGATAATAAGATAACTGTTAAAATTTCAAATTTATGAGTGAAAGCTGAGCGTAAAATTTAAATTATGATTGCCCTAGTTAGCTTGGTATTGTGCAAGAAGGAATTATATAAATGCTAGCAGCCGGATGTTGAACGTCCTAATTTGAATAGTTTTATATAGTACAAAGAATGGATCAATCTGCTAGAAAATTTATGCTGGCGGCCGGGGTTCAATCCTCGGTCCCGGTATAGATTTATCTGATTACCAAACCCTTCATTCACCTCCGACAAGACATCTTGTGAATGTGGGGAATGCCAGGCATCCACCGTGGTTCGGATTCCACGTTAAACTGTAGGTCCTTCATTTCATCTCACAATCACCCTACCATTACACATTAGCGTAAGTGCATATAACCCGAACGGGTAGTAAGACGCGGTGCTAATAATAATAATAATAATAATGCTAGTAAATTATGCATGCGAGATGATTCCACCCTAAACCATTATTTGAAATAAGTCTCTTCTCTAGCCCCCTCCCCAGTAAACACAATATAATATTTAGTCACAAAAGAGTGTATCTATCTGGACAGTTATTATGTTATGGTCATATAAATAAATTGAGCGTTGAACAATGACGTTCATGTAGTGGCAAAAAAAACACCTTTGCTTAAATAATATTGGTTTAAAATAAATTAATAAAAATGCACAGCATTTGTCAAAACAAAAACAGTATATAACATAAAACATATCTGTAGTTGTCAACACAAAATTGATATTTCAAATACATAAAAATGCACACAAATTTGCAAAACAATATCTGGAATGACCGGCTCGGAATTGAACCCCGATCTCCCCGTTGCCAGTAGGCTAGCCTAGATGAGTCTTTCATTTAGTTTACGTGCTCACTAGTGCAGCCATACTCCATACATGATTTTAGTTGAGATTTTTATTCCTATTCTCGAACAATATTTTGTTTTGTGTTTGTTGCGCTATCTTCATACTTTAGCATTCAATCATATACGAGTAATAATGCTAGCAGTTTGGTCGACTTCACTGGTCTTGGAGAAAATAGCTCGCCTCAAGACCCAGTGTTCGTGGGTTAAAACCCCACCGGGGTCAAAGGATTTCTTTCGAATGATAACAATTAATAACATAACTTCTTTTGGAGGGAAAGTAAAACCATTGGTCCCATGTCGATTGTGGTAACCCTTTAAGATTTGTGGAAATACCTTTCCGCAAAATTGTTAGGCCCTTTCGATCTCACTCATAGAAATTCTTGTGTGATGATATAATCATTTGGTTCAGAAAGCGCACGTTAAATACAACAAATAAATAAAACTAGTAGTTGGGCCCGTTCCTTACCCACGCAATAAAAATTCAAATAATCAAATTAAGACGTTTAACACCAAACCAATTGTCATTAATCCGGCCCTGCTACTATCCATCTGTGTTATACAAAATTTAATTATAATAACGGAATAGAGCTAAGAAAAATATATTTTAAAGTAAGCGTATCCACATTTGCGTGAAGGAAGTGTGGATAAACACTTAGGGAAGAACAGCCCTCGGTCCACGTGTCTGAGATTTGAACCCAGAACTTCAGCTACGAGCAAACCAAACATGATCCTGAAACTTACCTCGCGCACCCAACGATTCAGATCCATTGAATAATTGTTTGATAAAATATATCTTTAAAATATTTATTAGTGTTGTGATTTATGAAAACATTTTCTTACGAACTTAATAGTTCTAGTTCCTACGTTGCATGAAATAAACTATTAATATTTCTAATGAAAAGTTATAAATGAGAAAATATGTGTTTATTATTACTATTAATAAACTATTAGGAGTGAAGATGTATATATTGTTAGCTAATCTTAACACCTGTTTCATATTTGATATAGATACAATTTAAATTCCAACACTTACCGATGAATAGCTATTTCATTTATTTGTTTGGAGTTTGGTACTTTAGAGGGGGATGGTTTTTTGTTCCCCATGGGCACCGTATTATTATGATTATTATTATTATTATTATTATTATTATTATTATTATTAGCACCACGTATTACTAACCGTTCGGGTTATACACACGCTAATGTGCAATGGTAGGGTGATTGCGAGATCAAATGGAGGGCCTACAGTTTAACGTGGGATCCGAACCACTGTGGAGGCCTGGCATTCCACACATTCAAAAGTTGTGATTAATACACGTCTTGTCAGAGGTGAAGGAAGGGTTTGGCAATCAGATAAATCTGTGGCGGGACCGAGGATTGAACCCCGGCTCCCTACACCTAATTTCATTGCTGAGGGAACTGCATGCTTACTATTGAGCAACAGCATTGTCATTCTTTTGTTTTCCGTGATCAGTCTTCCTTCAAATGTATATCAAATTTGGCAATGCTGGGCTGTCGTTGTTGTCAATACTTGGTGCTTCTTCCTCCAACACAGTCGTAAAGTTACAGTAGTCTGAGTCTCGTGTTCCTAATAACTATCTCAAAAACATTAACTAAATAAACACTCATATTTTATAAGTACTCTGTGTAGAATAATATGTGTTATTGATCACGTTAAGATTTGGTGTGTATCTGTATGTGTTGGTTGCGTGTTTTGTATTTTTACCGTAAGGTTGTGGAACTATAGTTGTATGTGCATATTAATATATTTATTTGAATAATAATGTATTGTTAACAATTAAGATATAACAAACATTATGGAATCTCCGGCTTGTTACAAACAATTACATTCCAAGAGGAAAATATTAAGTAGTAAAGAAAGGGCAATGGTGTTAAGAGTCTACACCTATTTTCGTAAAGACGGAACTTGTTCAGTAACTCAAGCGGCAATGGCAACTGCAGAAGCTACAGGTGTGTCTTATAAGTTAGTAATCTCTATTAAACAAGAATTCAAAACTAAGGGAAAGCTATTGACACCAATCAAAAGAAATAACTCTACTCAAATGAAGCGTTTGGATAAATATGATAGTTTTACTCAAGCAGCAATTCGCAGAAAGGTACATTCACTTTACCGTAACAATGAATTACCTACCCTAAAGAAAATTAAAGCTTTAATTGATACTGATAGCGACCTTCCTAATTTTTCATTGACGACACTTCAGAGGTTTCTTATAGATATTGGCTTTAAATTCATTCGACGGAAGCGTAACTCTTTGCTTCTAGACAGAGATGATATTATTGCGTGGCGACATCGCTACTTAAGAGCTATTAAGAAGCACAGAGAGAGCAACAGGAATATTGTTTTCACAGACGAAACCTGGTGCAATTCCGGACACACAACTTCAAAATCGTGGATGGACACAACAATTGCATCATCCTCACAAGCAAGGCGAGAAGGCCTAACTACAGGAAATAAGCTTCCCTCTGGAAAGGGCGGGCGCGTCATTCTCGTCCACGCAGGTAATGAAAATGGTTTTATACCAGGTGCAGAGCTTATTTTTCATGGGGAAAAAGATGATAACTATCACGATGAAATGGATGGAAAAATGTATGAAAAATATTTCAGAGAGAAGCTGCTTCCAAATATACCATCAAACAGTGTCATAGTTCTAGACAATGCATCCATTCATTCTACGATCAAAGAGAGCATTCCAACCAAGAGTAGTACCAAGATTATTATTCAATCCTGGCTCACCAGTAAAGGTATTTCTTGGGAAGAAACCATGAATAAGATGGAGCTTGTAGAGATTTTGGACAAAGTACGAGGCAATTATAAGCGTAAATATATTATTGACGAGATCGCTAAAAGTGCTGGACATGAAGTTCTACGACTGCCACCTTATCACTGTGAGCTTAATCCCATCGAAGGAATTTGGAGTCAAATTAAAATATTTGTTGCTCAAGAAAACAATACATTTAAACTTAATGATGTTCATCGCCTACTAGAAGGAGTGAGAAATATCACAAAAGAACACTGGTGAAATCATGTTCATCATGTAATGGAAGTTGAAGCAACAATGTGGGACGTAGACGGGCTTATAGAAAAACTGCATGACAGTGTCGTGATAAATTTGAAGGACAGCTCCTATAGCTCTGAAGATGATGATAGTGATGCTGATCTAGGAATGGTACCGTTACCTGATTAAGAACAAGTAAGAATGTAATTTATAGCATTTATTATAAAATGCATGTTGTAATATATTTGTTTGCATATTAATTATGAGGAAAAAAGCTTTATACATAAAATATTTTAAGCATAATTACGAAGGGAATAGAGAAACGTTAATAAACTTCAATCTTGAAAAAATTACGATTGTGGAAAGAGTTAATGTTTCTAGAAAAGGCTGTACACCGATAGGAAATGCTTTTGTCTGTCAATTGAACCCCCCAATCACCCCATGCCGCATTGTTTACAATGAGGGATTTCCAAGTAAACCCTCCCCCCTCACATTCCAACAACGGAAAGCTAGAAAATTTGGCAACCGGTAACAGAGAGAGAGCGAAGATAAATCTTTTCTCCATAAGACATGCAGTTCCCTCAGCTATGAAATTAGGTGTAGCACAGAAGTCTCAAACTAGTTTACTTAGTGAAACTTGTTTGAAACTATCACAAATATATTAACACTAAAAAAACTATTCACACATGGACTAAATATATAAAATAATACTACTTAAAATGTATTGCATTTTTAGAATAAATAAACAAACAAAAAATTAAAACTATTCTCACTGAAGAATGTCTATTTGAAAACCAGATTGGGACGTCAGTTGCAACACACCCTCATGGAACTGTGAGGGGAGCTAGCGGGTCGTTGAGCGGTAGAGGAAATGGCTTCACAAGACACACACAGCAACCGGTTGGTAGACTCAAATTTAAAAACAACGATATTCTCTTTTAAAAAAATATAACACTTGATGTGCTGGTTTAGAAAACTGTTCAGGTGAAAAGGTATTCAATTATGGAGGGGGTGAAATAATAATTGTTTACATATTTTATTAAGTTTAGTTTTAATTAATAAATATAGTTTTTTTTAAATACGACCCTTGTTCAAATTATTAATTAAAATACATATTTAAAAAAAAAATTAATTTAAATTATTCAGTAACTAGCCAAAGAGACAATCTTTTTGGAAACAGAGACATCAAATTTTTGGAAAGGGTTTTTGGGCGTAATCATGGAAGAAAAATCATAAAAATTATTTTAAAACGTTGAAATTCAATATTTTATATCTTTTTAATGGTTAGATTTATAGAAACCAAATAAGTTTTGTTCTAACAAACCTTTATTTTAATAGGAGAAAAATTTACAAATCTATTAAATAATAACTACCATCAGATTCAAGGAGGTTAGTAGTACAAGTATTTTAGATATTTGGTGGGAGTTCCCCCTTAACCTAGCGGCTGTGGCTCTGTTCTTTCCTTCTCTTTTTCTGTGGCCTAGAGTCAAATCTTTCATTCATCGGACCTTGGCATGGGACGATTCCTGGTTATCTAATTGGTCAGAGCATTGGCGTACTAAGCCAAAGGTACCGGGTTCAATTTTCGTGTCCCACGCTTATGTTTCAATTTAAAGAATATTATGAGATGTGGCTCAAGCTATTTTAAAATCTTGACCTTCCTAAGGCAAAAATATTTAATAATTCAGAACTAATCCATCATGAATTTGAAATAGTTTAAAAATCCTAGCATGGTAAGATAAAAAGTAAATAAATAAAGACAAATTGCTACTTAAAAATGGGTGGTAAGAAGCTGAGCAAAGATAACAACATAGTAGGCGAGCTGCAAGCACGCATTACTTTATTCTGCGAACCAAGCCTCGATCCCCCACACTATGAATGAGTTTTCCTACCACAATATATTTTTATATACTTACTTTAGGTGAAATACTGTTGCAATTCTAAAAATTTACCCTTCTTGTCCTATTATTTGAGGTTAGACATTTTGATCCAACTCATTGATAGTAATTTTTGTAACTCTGATTTTGTGTCACACTGTATAATTCAAAAAACCTTTTCTCTCTTACTAACCGGGGTTTCTAGATGACGTCACTACCAGTATGGCCTTACCTGGTAACGTTGCATGAGAAGAGAGTTATGTGACAGTTATTGTTACATGGTTTATTAAGCGGGTTATCCTACTTATTAATGCGAGGTAATTATTATTTTCAAGGCTATTCACACATTAACTTCACCAAATGATAGACATAACTTCTACACCTAATAATTTTATAGTCGAACCGTCATAGAAATAAACTTAATTGTCAGTTCAAAAATTATGAAATCTTATATATATATATATATATATACACAATGTTCTCTTTATATTTGTTTTAAAACCCTATGATATATGCCAAGCATGACAAACACGTGGGCTGCATCCGGTCCATCAGCAAAGGGTCTGCGGCCTCCCCTCTGACTCTTGAAAATAAAAAAAATAACAAATAGTTGTCACTGGAATTTTGGACATATATATATATATATATATATATATATATATATATATATATATATATATATATATATATATCAGAAATATTATTATTGATTTTGAACATCTCCATGGGTAGGTTTCCCAACCTCTCTCCATTCAAATGCGGATACATTTACTATGAGTAATACGAACAGTTCGAATGGATAGTAAGTCACGATGCACACAAATAAAAAATAGACTTATTATTAGCACCACGTATTACTACCCGTTCAGGAACCAACAAGTTTTCATTTATTTATCTAAAATAAATTAATTTAAGTGGATGTATGTGTGTGTGTGAGGGAGAGAGAGAACATTAATATATTAAATACCTGGTGGTATTATGCCAATTTTACTAACACATGAGCTCTTTTACATTATCAATAATACAGTTACTAATTTATCTAAAATAAACTAATTTAAGCGTAGTATACTTATGACTATATATATAAAGTTTAATTATTTTTTTAATCAACAGGGAACATCTAGGGAGAAGGTTGTGGTTTTTTTCACTATAAATAAGAATAACCTTTTTTTTTAATAAATACCAAATCACCAGATTTAAAATCAATCATCACTCCGATTGATGACGATTTTGATGTAGATTCAGTGATGCGCAAGCTGTTGCCCCATTATTTTGACTTAGATCTGAAGATAGCTGATTCAAACGAGAAGTTAGTGTTGACATGCAGAGACATAACTAGGGCTTTTCTGGTTCAAATTTATTTGTTCAATGGCTCTTGAGTTTAGAGGGGATATTTTCGATATCTTTCAATGGATAACTACAATAATTAATATATCTTATATATGTGTTTCATTTGTGTACTATAGAAATCGTTCAGCTACGAGTTGAGCTAGTGAAGGCCAAATCTCTTATTGCTAGACAGGCTGAATACATAATAAGACTCAGCCATCAACCATCGTACGGAAGTCCCCCTTTGCCTACCTCGTCACGTCATATTGTGAAGACCATTAGACACATATACCGTTGCAAATGTTGCAACAAGGGTCCCAGTGGAAACAGTCCTGTCCGGAAAACTATCATAAGCTCAGGAGGAGCTAAGCCCGAGTGGCTTCCGAATGGGGGTTCAGCATCCCCCTTCAACAGCATGGTTCTTAACAGGGGTGCAATGCCCCCCGCTACCAATAATGTCAACAAGACCCTCTTTATAGACATGGGTCTGAACGGAGGTATGATGCATCCCCTGGAAATGATTACGAAATACCTTACATAAATTTAGTAACTCCACCATCAATGTGGGATCAGCTGTGAATATATTGAGAACAAGTGTTATGAGGGTGTATGAAAACATGTATGATAAGCAAAACACATATATAAAATTAAATCATGATAGTGTATTATTAGAACAATTTCATAGCAAGTTAATTGGTAACAAATATATTCATTAATGTCAAAAATGTACAATTTATACATATATGTTAATTTAAAAGTTAATAACCTTTGTTAAGTCAAATATTCAAATAATTAATAGATAATTAAAATAGAATTATATTTTAGAGGTAATTGTCTTCAATTACTTAGTTGTATACAAATTTTTATTTGACATAGTTGGATGATAAAGCTGTGATATATTATTATTATTATTATTATTATTATTATTATTATTATTATTATTATTATTATTATTATTATTATTATTAGCACCGCGTCTTACTACCCGTTTGGGTTGTACGCACTTACACTAATGTGTAATGGTAGGGTGATTGTGAGATGAAATGAAGGACCTACAGTTTAACGTGGAATCCGAACCACGGTGGAGGCCTGACATTCCCCACATTCACAAGATGTCTTGTCAGAGGTGAAGGAAGGGTTTGGAAATCAGATAAATCCGTGCCGGGACCGAGGATTGAACCCCAGCCGCCAGCACAGAAGTCTGACACCTTACCCCTAGACCACCAGGTCACCCAGCTGTCATGTAAAACGCCCAAAAGTGCAATGAAGGTGTAACAACGAAGCTCATAACACTTTAAAATAACATAATATGTAAAATCGAATAATCAAACAAATATTAGATTATTGGGCTTAAAGCTTAAAGTTAAATGTTTTTAATTAAATCAATTTATATGAAGGCTTATTTGGAATAGTTGGACGGTAAAGGATATATAGTTTCATATTTAAAGCGTAACAACATATAAATTTAAAATAATTTCAAGATCCTCATAAGTGTATTACTTGTGATTTTTTTTTGTAAAAGTTAATATAGCTCTACAAACGCTTATAAATAGACAACCAGGTGGGCGCCCCTCTTTATAGCCACCCCCTCCCTCCCTCATTTGACGTCAAACGATCTATTCTTGTCCCAACTTGTCTTGTCTGCCCGCCAACCTGGTCCCAGGGAAAAAAACCGTTGCCCAGGTCAATGACCTCAATATCTAAGCTTGTCTCAACTCGTCTTGTCGGGCCGACATACTGGCACCAGGGTTGTGACATAACACGCGATGATTACATCATTGGGATAACCCAAGGTTGTCAAGGTTACGAACTATTCTTGTCCTAACTTGTCAACCTGGTGCCAGGAGGGGGGGAAGTGAAAGGCAGGGGAAACATTTATCACACTCTACCACAAACGCTCGTCCGGAGAGGTACGTGCCGGAGGCAACACCCCCGACAGCCATGGCGTGAGGTTCGTGCCGGACAGAGCCTTGTGACGGAGGAAACACCCCCGACAGCCATGGCGTGATGTTCGTGCCGGACAGAGCCTTGTGCCGGAGGAAACACCCCCGACAGCCATGGCGTGATGTTCGTGCCGGACAGAGCCTTGTGCCGGAGGAAACACCCCCGACAGCCATGGCGTGATGTTCGTGCCGGACAGAGCCTTGTGCCGGAGGAAACACCCCCGACAGCCATGGCGTGAGGTTCGTGCCGGACAGAGCCTTGTGCCGGAGGAAACACCCCCGACAGCCATGGCGTGAGGTTCGTGCCGGACAGAGCCTTGTGCCGGAGGAAACACCCCCGACAGCCATGGCGTGAGGTTCGTGCCGGACAGAGCCTTGTGCCGGAGGAAACACCCCCGACAGCCATGGCGTGAGGTTCGTGCCGGACAGAGCCTTGTGCCGGAGGAAACACCCCCGACAGCCATGGCGTGATGTTCGTGCCGGACAGAGCCTTGTGCCGGAGGAAACACCCCCGACAGCCATGGCGTGAGGTTCGTGCCGGACAGAGCCTTGTGCCGGAGGAAACACCCCCGACAGCCATGGCGTGATGTTCGTGCCGGACAGAGCCTTGTGCCGGAGGAAACACCCCCGACAGCCATGGCGTGAGGTTCGTGCCGGACAGAGCCTTGTGCCGGAGGAAACACCCCGACAGCCATGGCGTGAGGTTCGTGCCGGACAGAGCCTTGTGCCGGAGGAAACACCCCCGACAGCCATGGCGTGATGTTCGTGCCGGACAGAGCCTTGTGCCGGAGGAAACACCCCCGACAGCCATGGCGTGATGTTCGTGCCGGACAGAGCCTTGTGCCGGAGGAAACACCCCGACAGCCATGGCGTGATGTTCGTGCCGGACAGAGCCTTGTGCCGGAGGAAACACCCCCGACAGCCATGGCGTGAGGTTCGTGCCGGACAGAGCCTTGTGCCGGAGGAAACACCCCCGACAGCCATGGCGTGATGTTCGTGCCGGACAGAGCCTTGTGCCGGAGGAAACACCCCGACAGCCATGGCGTGAGGTTCGTGCCGGACAGAGCCTTGTGCCGGAGGAAACACCCCCGACAGCCATGGCGTGAGGTTCGTGCCGGACAGAGCCTTGTGCCGGAGGAAACCCCCCTGACAACCATTGTGACAAAGAAAACCATCCCCTTTTAATTATAATCCCTATTTACAATCATCCATACGTCACTATTCCAACAATATTACTACTTCTAAATGGTATCACCTCTTTGGCGTGTATTGGAAAGGTTCTTTTGTTTTGTTATTGGCGTGGTGTTGAAAAGAAGTGATATTAATGCCGGGATGTAAACACTTACAATCATTAGAAAAGAAGAAAAAAGGACTTGTTCCACTACTTATTACCAGTTTAAGATTATGAAAGGATGTACACCAGGATCTTGATTACTACTTGAAGAGTTTGTGAGGACATGCATATCCTTCAGTAAACATAAAGAGATATGTACATATGATCGAGTTCTCGACTACAGATGGTCTAGGGTGAGAAGTTTCAATTTTCTTATATTATTGCGGGACTGAGGATGGTTTTAATAAAAAAAAAGGTAAATAATAGGTGGCTGTGAGCAGTGTGGCTATTTTGTTTGACTCAAAGAAGTCTAATTGTGTTAAGGGTAAATAATAAACTTTCTGTGCCATAATTTTGTACGTGGTTGGACTTAGGTATATATGTTGGGTTTATTTTGCCTTTAAAAATGTAAAAAAAAAGTTTTTTTTTAAATTTTGTTATCGAATGATTTAAATTGAATTAAGATTGTGATATAATAATTATAGCTTTGACAACAAAACAAATGTTATATAAATATGTTAACCTAGATATGTGATTTACCGGAGCTCCGCAGGCAGGTTAAGTATAAGTGCCTATCTAAACCCAGAGGTCCCGAGATTAAGTTTCCTCGTGCAACTGAGCTAGATAAAATTGAACTATTTTTTTTTACATACAACAATAGGAGAAATATATATTTAATTAAAATAAGTACTTTTTTTTTCTTACCTTTTTTTTATTTTTTTCACAGTGGCGTCTTAACGCGGGGCTTTTCGATAAGGTTAGGATAGAGCAACCTAGTATTTTCAAATGTGGTTTAGGTTATGAGCCAGGAAGGGTATTTTCTTAGAAGTAGGGACAGAGGACAGTCTAAGATAAACATTAGGTATGAGGCTGAGGTTTTACCCACAATAATGGATGGACAATCAATTGATGTAGGGTTGGAGGATGATGCTGCTACCACGACACCACAGCAGGAAAAGGTAGTTAGGGACCAAGTAGTGGTTGAGGATTTGAGCGACGACTCATCCCAAACTTATTTTGAGGGTCCGTCACCAGACGGGGACAAAATCCCTCCTTTCCCTATGGAAGTTCCCCATAGTACCCCTTCGTTGGACCTTATGGCGGGTATCCAACAGTTGTTAATGGAGATGAGGGAAGGGCAGTTAGTCCTCGAGAGAAAGCTCGTTTCTACTCAGGAGGAAACCCGCAGTGAGATTATGCGTCACATCGGTTCATTAACGGTCAGTATGAGGGAAGAGTTTTCAGCGGCAATAGGCAAGACCAGGGCCGACTTTGAGGTTAGAGTTGAGGCCACTGAAGAGCGGTTCAGGCAGGAGCTGGCCAGTGTTAAGAAAGAGATCCTGGAGTCAAGGGATGAGCTTAGCCTGACCTTGGAGTCAAACCAAAGGTTGACGGCACAGAAGCAAGAACAGCAGGTCGCACAGCTAGAGGAGGGATTGAATAGACTAAGCCTAGAGGTGCGCACAGGAAACGAGAGTCAGACAAATATACTGGGGATTCTGAACTCTACTGTTGGCTCACTGAAGGACAAGAACCGGGATTTAGCCAAAACCCAGGTGGTGTTGGATCAGAGGTTGACTGATACAGCCGAGGAGGTAAAAATGGTAAAGAACCAGCTTGAGGGATTGTCAGACCAGGTCAGGTTAGGAGGGCTGGGCGACTTAAGCCCATTTTCTTCATCTTTGTGTACCCTTTTAGGAGACCGGGCTCTTGGGGATAGACTCCCTAAATTCAATCGCAGGAGTGGGCAGGATCCCGTTAGCCACCTCAACACTCTGGAGGAACTTTTTGAAGGGCGTCGACTAAATGATAAGGAAAAATAAGGTTAGGGGGCAGTTCCCTCACTGGTGACGCTTTGCCTTGGTGGTCGGTAGTGCGCGAAAGCATCACAGGCTAGGAGGAGTTTCGAACCCGATTCCTAGCCATGTTTTGGAGTGTGGAGATCCAGGGCCAAATGAGGGCTAAATTACATGCGTCAAGGTACCATGAGAACGGAGGTACTCTGGAGGGTTACCTTGCCGACATGTATAGTAAAAGTAGGAATTTCGAGTCGAACATCAGTGACTCTGAGTTGATATATATGGTCACGCATCAACTACCCATACGGTACCGCGAGATGTTGGTAGGGATTACCTACAACACTTTGGAGGAGTTTAGGGCCGGACTGCAGCGCTTGGACGCTTTGGAACAGGATAGGCGTAGGGACAAAATAGGACAGTTTAGTTCCCCACTTCATAGGAGGCCGAACGTGGAACAGCGGGTAGGACCTACTCCACAGTTTCAACTGGGAGCACGTCCACAGGAAGCGTGGAGGAGAGATAGACCTCCTCGCGACCATTCAGGCCGTAGTTTAGTTTGGGGTGCCCAGACAGAGCACCAATATCCTGGTAGAGGTCGGGAAAACTCCCATCATAACCTTGAGGTAAGAGACAAAAGGTCAGTCAACGGACCTTTTCCCCAACCTAGGAACCACCCTTATGGGGACAACGACAGGGACTTTTGGTCTAGGAGTAACTCCCATACCCCATTTCAACCGTCCCAGACGAACCCTCAACATAGGGTACCAGCTAACACAGGTCCAGTCTATCAAGGGCAAGCATCCCGTGGTTCTAGTCATCATCCTCAACCAGTTGATGTAAATGTAATTGTCAAAGAGGGAAACTGTTGACCTGCGATGTAGGCAGCCTAGACCGGTCGCAGGTTCCACACACTCTGGGAGCATTTTTAGTATGTCAAGAAAAAGTTAACACCCTTGGTGTAGATCTTAGGGAAGAATTACTAAATGAAAAGGAAGAAATGGAGATGTCAGGAAATCCGATGTGTCCCGAGCTTATGTTAGAAGTTGAAGGATTATCTTTGAGTTGTCTATTAGATTCAAGAGCACCATAGGACAAGATTGGTTAAATTCGCTGGCTGTTTGTTCTATACTTAAGGATGTAATTGTTGAATTTCTAAACTTCAGCAACAGAGTCATCGATGTGTTTGTCAGTCAGAAGAACGGAAGTAGCCAACTTTTGTACAAATAATTAAATAGTATCATCACTTGACTTCAAATTTGAGCATGGGAAGACAATATTGATATCAATATCTTTAAAAGGCGATTATAGACTTGTATTAGTAAAACATTCAATTATTTTAAAAGCAAATTAAATGTTAACATTAAGAGCTGGTCGACCCTTTCGTGAGCCGCCTCTCCGGTGAAATTAGGTACATGGTTCTACGAGTTCCCAACACTGCATAGGTGGTGGCCTCGAATGACACAACAATGTGGATTAAAATTGATTATATCTAAAGCCGGCTACACAATTAAAACACTTATAACTACAAAAAAAAGAAGAAGAAGAATTTAGAAACTCTAGGAAAGATTGGTGAACGATTCCCAGCATCCAACAAATAACCTGCGGCATTTTTTTTTTCAAGGTGGGAAGGTACACACCGTATTATACAAGTCAGGCATATATGTAAGGAAATATAAGAAAGGTGAAACTAAAGTGTGAAGAGATTTCTTTTTCATTAGTATTGTGGAAAGGGTCATTTATGCCACATTTATTATTTAAAAATTTTAATGGATAATTTCGACAATCAATAATAGATTATTTGTTATTGTTAAAGTATCTACGTCAAAGAAGTTAAGAAATATCCCATGTGAAGAGAAGATGCACCCCGAAGACCTACACGATAAGAATGTGCCTACAAAATGAGAGAGAGAAAATCCTGTGAGTATTTAAAATATATGTATAATGGTTATAACCAGCGTCATATTAAGGCTAGTCCCTCTGTGCCGGTAGCTGTTAGACTGGGCAGACTTGTGATAGTCACATGAATATTAAAACTTGTGAAAGGGCAAGAACCCACACAACTTTTATTGGAAATGAATAGCATCGAGAATTATTAAATGTTTTATGGTGAAACTTTGAAGGTTATTTATTTATTTTTTGTATATGTCAGAAGAAAATATAGTTAGAGGAAGAGAGAAGAGAGTGGGATTTTCTGAGAGTAAAGTAACATCACAACCAAGGTCATTCTTTATTCATGTATGGGAAGCAGACAAGTAACATGACGAGGTCTAAGACGTTATAAGCATTTTCAGTTTAATTATAATGAAGTTATTTTAAGAAAAAGAAGTTAAATCCATGAACTTTATCTGCAATTGTTACCCTATGATAGGGCTTGTGTGTTTACAAGTATGTACTGTATACTTGAGATGTGTAGCCCCAACAGCTGAGAAGAGACGCACCGGAACTTTTGATTTCACCAATTAGTCGCCATAAGCAGGCCCCAGCAAGTGTGGTACCTGGTTTCCGTCATTACGCTCCTTGCAGTCAGGAACGAGGGAAGTTATTTCCATTATCTTATAACAGACAACATTGTGTAAATGTCCTTTTTTATTATTTCGCTTAGTATTTATTTTAAAACACCCTATGAAGTTATAAATTATTCATACGTGTAGCACCTTATGATAAGTGCTTGATATTTATGTGAAAATGGCCCAGTATTTCCATGGTAGGCTTATACTTATGATAGGGCACGTTATAACATTTTGTATGTCTATTTCTGAACAACCTATAATTTCATTGAATAGTTATGTCAAACTACTATATTATTTAATATATTGTGTCATTATAGTCTATGTTTATCTCAGGGTTTGAAAAAGATTTTTTTTTCTTCATATAATCAACTAATGTTTGTAATTATTATTTTTAACTTGTTTAATTTTCTCATATGGTGTATGTAAATCACCTGGCAGAGGATTGTTATGATAATCTCACTTTAAGAAGTTGAATTTCATATTATGAGAGTCAGCATTCGCGACCAGTGGTGTAATAAGAAGCCTAGGGGGCTGTAGGTACCCAAATAGTTAGGGTGAGTTTAGTGGATCAATTTAAGATGATTGGGGGCACAGTACATTTCAGGAAACACCAATTTGGCATGAGTTCACGAGTTTTTTTTTTTTTTGTTTGGAACAATTGTCTCATAAGTTGCAAGAGGAGAGTCTCATATTGTAACAAGACTATGTTTCTATCCAACCTTTGCCATCCACTTAGCTATTTAATATTTAAGAACTTTGGTTTAGTTAAAGAGTGTGTAAACTAATAATTTTAATATGTCCAGTCTATTGCTAAAGTGTGGTTTTGTTTCAATGTAATGAGGGTAGTTTTGTTTTGTGTTAGTAATTCAATTGTATGTAGGTCTAGAGAATGCTAACAGCTTATACTATATAAGGCAAGCATTAGCCATGTAACATATTTGTGTAAATGTTTGTAAAAAAAAAAAGTTATGTAAAACCCAAGGTAGTAGACAAATGTTTCACCTGGAGGACAACTAGAGTGCCATTTGAATTTGCTCAAATAGCTGGTGTAGTGCGGTTGAAACCCAGGAGCAGGTGTTTTAATTTGTCGCTTTGGTTGCGAGGACACCGACATAAGTCAAGTGCGCGTCTTCAAAAACCTATAAACCAATATGTAAAGGGTTAAATGAATGTACATTTCCGTGCAACCTTACCTGCAAGGATCTCAACGGTGCCAAGTTTAGAAGAAAGGAAAAGTCGTTAGACAATGGACCTTAACTCCTACCACTTTAAGTGCACCAATGGCTGGTAATGTTCCAGTAGCAGTTTTCAATACTAAAACTAACTTCTGAAACATTAGGGGGCAAATCTGTGACAAAGAAAACCATCCCCTTTTAATTATAATCCCTATTTACAATCATCCATACGTCACTATTCCAACAATATTACTACTTCTAAATGGTATCACCTCTTTGGCGTGTATTGGAAAGGTTCTTTTGTTTTGTTATTGGCGTGGTGTTGAAAAGAAGTGATATTAATGCCGGGATGTAAACACTTACAATCATTAGAAAAGAAGAAAAAAGGACTTGTTCCACTACTTATTACCAGTTTAAGATTATGAAAGGATGTACACCAGGATCTTGATTACTACTTGAAGAGTTTGTGAGGACATGCATATCCTTCAGTAAACATAAAGAGATATGTACATATGATCGAGTTCTCGACTACAGATGGTCTAGGGTGAGAAGTTTCAATTTTCTTATATTATTGCGGGACTGAGGATGGTTTTAATAAAAAAAAAAGGTAAATAATAGGTGGCTGTGAGCAGTGTGGCTATTTTGTTTGACTCAAAGAAGTCTAATTGTGTTAAAGGTAAATAATAAACTTTCTGTGCCATAATTTTGTACGTGGTTGGACTTAGGTATATATGTTGGGTTTATTTTGCCTTTAAAAATGTAAAAAAAAAGTTTTTTTTAAAATTTTGTTATCGAATGATTTAAATTGAATTAAGATTGTGATATAATAATTATAGCTTTGACAACAAAACAAATGTTATATAAATATGTTAACCTAGATATGTGATTTACCGGAGCTCCGCAGGCAGGTTAAGTATAAGTGCCTATCTAAACCCAGAGGTCCCGAGATTAAGTTTCCTCGTGCAACTGAGCTAGATAAAATTGAACTATTTTTTTTACATACAACAATAGGAGAAATATATATTTAATTAAAATAACTTAATATTTATTTCTTATTTTTTATTTTTTTTTCACACCATAGAGTGAGGTTCGTGGCGAGGCCTCCCCCCAAAATAAACTACAGCGCCCTAATCGATGAATAAAAACTCCAACACCTCAATCCTACCAATTAATTAATGAATTAACAATCATTAATAATCAAGAACCAACATGTCCGGGTTTGGTAGGCGAGGGGGCTGTATGGGAAGAGGAAGAGGGGAGCACATTTCAAAGCGGTCAGGGGGCGGGAGGAGGGATGTAATATCGGTAAATCAGCGGTGTGTGACGTAGTGTGATGAGGGGTCCAGAACGCTCAAAACCTATTTATCCTTACATTTAGTGTAACTAGATACGAGTCTAGATTTGTCAAAGAGCTAATCTTGTACATCCCCACATGTCGCCGATAGGTACCAAACATTCAATTTGATTAGACTTTTGTGAGGTATAGCGGCCCCTAACTTAGAATTATAAATCACTGTGACGTTTCCACCTGGAAAGAGAGAGGCCCCTGAGTGTGTATTATAAGAGCTGTGTCAATGCTCCCGCTATTCCTGTCGAGCCGCCAAAGTGGTGCCAGGTATGAGTCATAAGGGTTGTGACAGAGCGATGACGTCATCGGTAAAATCCATTGCAAGTGAGGGTTGCGACATCATTCAAGGTCGTGTCTCGACTTGTCTTGTCGACCCGCTAGACTGACGCCAGGTATGAGTCATCAGGGCGGTGTAGAGGGAAAGCAGGAGGAGGGGGGAATAATGGTAAAAATCACAATACTATCTCGAGTGGGCCAGGTCATCACCCCACTACTACTGTTATTTAAAAGAAGCTTTAGTAGAATACATCAAGCCAAAATTCAAACCTTGACCTCCCACTCACTAACAAGCCAGAAAAACGTGTAATTTACTCGGCACGCATACTGATTAGGGCTTATAATTATTAACCCATAACTTATAAATTATATAATAATACAATCAACACCTTATATTTTGTGTATATCTAAGGTTAAACTTTAGGTAGCCAACACACTCGATTACAAAAACTTGCCATCATTTCCGTTTGGAACCAATTTAGCGCGGCCACATTTCATGTACAACACTACAATTTTTTACAATTTATTTATCAACATAAATATATTTGGCGTACTTGCAAAAAAAATTTTTTTAGAAAATAAACAAATTAAATATACTTCAACGAACACAAAATACAAATATTAGTTGTAATATTTTCAAACTACAATTACCTTTTAAGTGATTCAAATTGATTTCCGGTGAATTATGATTCTTCTTTTCGGATTCTCCATCTTTTCTTTAAATCTCTGAATCGTTTTCTTCTTTTGCATACTTTACTTGGAAATGAACGAGGCTTAGACATTTTATACACAGTAAAATTCACATGAAAGTTGATTAATATCAAGGCCATAATCGGGGAATTTTTATGAACAATATATATGCCCTTATTTATGGTTTAAACAATACCAAAATTAAGGTACAAGTACAAATTAGGGAGCTATGTTCCCATAAAAAGAACTTCAGAGAGCATTCAGAGGTGTTTTATATTTAGAATTTTTTCTAGCCTTCGGCAGTTATGGTGTTATGTTGCCATAAAAATACTTCTAGAGGAGTTCAATACTTAGAATTTGTCCTAGCCTCCATCAATTGGGGAATGGGCCCACCAACCCCCACCCTGAAATTATTGGCTGGCCACGTCATTGATTAATATAATTATATCTATGCCAGTTAAATGGTAGCCTACGCTCAAACTAAAATATATAACTAAACAATGTCAAAGAATACTGGTAACAATAGACTGTACAGCTTTCACACATTAAATAGCTAACAGGCAAGAACAGTCTAAAATATCAGAATATTACTCTTCGTATGTTTTTGTACCTCAATACTTTTCTCAGCTGGTTTTGAAAAGTTTGCTAATGATCTTCATCCCCCTCATATCTCCCCACCCGCCCGGCGCTGTCAATCAAACACAAGCGGTCACTCCTACCTGTGTTTGGTTCTCAACGGTACGGCCCGGTTTGGCTGTATTTATTTCTGTGAAAATCACATAATGTCGGGCAATTTCCTATCCAGTTTTTAAAATATGATAGTAACGATTGTATGAAAAACGTCAAATGAACCAGTATTAATTGCTTAATAAGGAGAGTTAAATTTAATTTCAAAATACAAAGTAGTTTTCTAATAGGAAATTTATTTGTAAACGAATGAAAAAGTCTGCCGCCGATTCAATTTCGTTACTTGTTAAATTAAAATTAATATGTTGGAAAATATGGTACAGACCGTGCCTGAAATATGTTTACCATATAGTGCTATACTGTCTGTACATAAAAAAAAAACCTTTTGCTTGCTTGTATTACTTAATACTTGAAGACGAATTAGTAATATTAAGTTAAATTAAGCATTATAACTATTTAAACAAAAAATACATAACAATTTTGCCCTATTATTACTTATTTTAATATTTTTATTCTATTAAAAAGGCTCACAACCATAAAAATAAGAAATTAAAATAAAATATTATCACTCTTGCACAGCCTTTTGTTATTTAGCAAACGTGGTGGTTTGGAGGGGGTTATTTTACCACTTGTAGAGAGAGAAAAAAGTACTCCATTGTCCATAAACAGTTATTTGTTAGTTTCAACAAGTGAAAGAGCTTGAAAGATTTAGAGAAGGATGGAGATATATTATACTAACTTTTTGAGTGTGTAAATGAGTGTAAGGGTGGGGGGAGGAAGTAACTTGCCAAGGTCAACCATTTATGAGGGATCAACATATTTGTTGTTGTTGAGCCAGCCAGGGAGTTGAGTGTAAGGGGTGGTAAACAATCACCTTTAAGGGGTGTCAAACCTGAGAGAACATTTAAGAAAAGTAACTTTTAAGAGGTTTCAAAGCTAGATAATATTTTACAGTTTCATACTTAGAGCAAATTGAAGAGGTTCCAAACATGATGTTTTCTAGTATTTTTTGCACTATGCGAATAATTAAATATAAGACTCCATTTTCATTATCCATTTTTCCATTTTCAAACGAAATTAACTAATAAAAATAAGTTCCACCAAAAATGTAATAAAATTAACTATTTAAATAATTGTATTCTTTGATATAATTCAGTTTTTTTTATTTGATAAAAAAAAATGCTATTCGCGCACACTTCAATTTATTTTACTATGTTTATTTTTTATTTTTATCACCGCGCCTTATTACTCATTCCGGTTATACGCCTATGTACTAAATTACTCTAGTGTGTTAGGAATGAGGAATATTGCATTTAGATGTGCCTGCATTTGCGTGTATAGAGTGGGAAACCATTTAGGAATAACCACCCTTAGTACACCTGGCCAGGATCAAACTAAATATCCCGTCATCGGCAGTCTAGTCTATGCCTTAGACCATGCAGCCACCGAAGCTGGTTTCAGTATTATAGCTTTAACAAGTCTTATCTTATTAGTTTAGAAATTCATATATTTTAAATCTAAGATTATTCTAAAGAGTATTTATAATATTTTGACTCATTTCCCGTCTCGTAATAAAATTCATTCCCGTCCATCCCTAGCTAGTCATAAGCCCATAACCCATAAATATCGCGACCTTGACGTGACGTGACGTGACGTCCAGAGAAGTTACAATATTCCTTCATAGGTGCAGTGTAATGCATTTTTCTGTTATAAATTCCACCAGCCTGTCTTTCATTTTGTCTTGGTTGTGTCCGTGTCGTTTCTTCGTGTCTAGCAGTTTGCTGTCTACCACTTGGTCCTCTCGTGTCGACCACTTTGTTGTCTATCACTTTGCCTGCTCCCGTTTAGACATGTCATAAGTTAACATTACACTGCATTTATCAATTACTGGCAATCCCGCCCATGAGTCCATGACCCACTCTAGTATAAGAATTGTATAAGCCCCCCTTCCACACACAGTGGTTCTCAAACCCTGGTCCGCGGTCGAGACCATTGGGAATAATTACATATTCTGTAAAACAGCTGTCGAATATAGCTTTGTAAAGAAGTGAGGGTGGGGAAATTATCCACCCTCAGTACATTCAGTCGGGATTGGAGTCTTGGCCTCCCTGTCAACGACAAACCAGACCAGACGAGCTTGATGTCTAGTTCGTGTGCCTCTCGATGGGAGTTTAATAATATTTCTGCTAAGTGTTTATTTTATCAATTGCCTCTCCCATACGAAAAAATTAGACGTTTTGAAAATTTAAAAAAGAACATTCTTCGTTTATTTAATAACGTTTTAGTACATGCATGAGATCCTCCATAGAGTAAACCAGAAAGAATTAATTTTTTCTGCTCCGGTGGTTGAATGGTCTAAGTAGTGTCACTCTCACATTAGACTAGACTGACAATGAGGGGAGATAGGTGTTTGAATCCAAGCTGGATGTAACGAGGGTGGTTTTTCCTAAAGAGTTGTCCACTCCCCAGAAAATGTTTGTACTTTTACTCTAAAACCAACCTTCCTACTCCCTAGCAAATTAGCGTAAAGAGTACATATGTGTACAAACCGGATGTGTAGTAAGATTCAATAGAAAAAAAAAGTAATGTTAAGTCATTGTGTGTAGGTTATTGTAGTACTTATTTATTTTATGAACATTACTTGTTTGAAATTGAAGTTTTTCATTTATTGAATTCAATGTATTACCTCAGATACAGTTTCTTAATTTATACGAAGAAATAAAAAAAACAGTTTATATGATAAGAAATCGATTTTTTAAACAAATTATCGATAAATTTAAAAACATATTTTTTTTCATCGATGCTTTGCAGACGATGTCCTTCCCCCCCTCCCCGCCAGTTTATAATCAATGAAGACCAGTGCTAATCGCTGATTGGTTGGCTGCCCCGCGTCAAACCTCCCCTTAACTCTGTGAAACCACACGTGCAAATTGAAATAGAACCCAACTTCCTGGTAGAAACAAAATAAAACAAGCCAGATGTTTTCGATTGAAAGGTAACAGTAATAATACATTTAGAGAAGCTATATTCTAACAATGCTTTTATAATAATGAAAAATACCAAATTTAAAAGTAAATAAACTAAAAATAAAGTTAATAAATTGAGATTTAGAAGATAGAAATTGCTTTTCACTTTGATCAAAGCTTGGGCTACTTACAATTAGTATAGATAGAACCCCATACTTTCTTATTATTAAACATTTCAGCTACACAATTTAGTATTAAATATTATTATTATTATTATTATTATTATTATTATTATTATTATTATTATTATTATTATTATTAGCACCGCGTCTTACTACCCGTTCGGGTTATACGCACTTACGCTAATGTGTAATGGTAGGGTGATAGTGAGATGAAATGGAGGACCTACAGTTTAACGTGGAATCCGAACCACGGTGGTGGCCTGGCATTCCTCACATTCACAAGAAGTCTTGTCAGAGGTGAAGGAAGGGTTTGGATATTAAATATTGATTAAATTTTGCCTAAAATTTCCAAATAGATAGTACAATCATGCTGAAGGCTACTAAGAACCCAAGCCTTAAGTAGCAATACTATATCATTAGTAGGTTTCTTCATTATTAAACCTTCTTATAAGTTTGAGGAGGAAGAAGGAAGTATAAACTTGTCGAATGTCCTTGGATATTAAAACCGAAAGGAACTTGTAAGCCTATCACATGACCAATTATTTTAGGTGTTTTATTAATGATATTAAATTAGCAAAATAAATAGGGGAAAATATAATTTATAGATGAAATGGCCGAGAGATAAGAACCAAAAACCCTGACCAACAAAGATCAATGTTCAAATCTTTGTTGGGTGTACTGATTTTCCATTCTCCCTCCACACAAATGCGGGTACTCTTTTTATTAATATAACCTTCCATATCTTTTAAGCTATTATCGTAATTAGTACATAAGCCTGTAGCCTGAACGGGTAGTAAGACGCGGTACTATAAAAATAGTCAAATTTTAAGGAACAATTTTCAAGGGGCACCTTTTTTATTTGTCCTGGGTGCCATTGACTCTAGTTACACCCCTGAGTAGAATGCTCTTATTCATATTTTTAATTGCAACACTGATTTCAAGGTTGTGAGGAGGGGGAACTCCCGCCGACAGTCGCGTGTCAGTCCATTCTAGTCAGGGATCCAAACGATATATCGATGTTTGCAAAATATCGATGTATTGTTCATACACTTTGTACACGTCTATTTTGTGTTTGTTTAGGTAAATAGGGATGCTAGCATAAAAAAATATTACCAATTATTTGGGGTAAAATATATACTTGTATGTCGAATTTTATTAATGAAACTTTTGACTAAATTTAGTTTATATTTCAACTTATGTAATTTAATTAATATAATGTAGTCATTTTTTATGTCAAATAATGCCTTGATTACTATATTATGCTTGTGCATCATTGTTTTAATTACTTTTTAAGCTATATTTATTTTATAATTAACTTCGTTTATCCTAAAGTTAAAATCCTAAATTGTGTTATATTTCTTTACAGATCATAATGCCATCCAATAAATTGAAAAACCAAATTTGGAACTATTTAAACAAAATTAGTGACAAAGAAGCTGTGTGCAAGATATGTAATAAGAACCTAAAAACTTCTGGCAATACAAGCAATGTTCGTGGTCATTTAGAAAATTTACATTCGCAACAGTGGCTAGATGCGGAAATACCTAGGAAGAAGCCAACGAAGTTGGTGCCATTATGGAGGTAGATGCCGCAGCGTCAGCCAATAGAGATTTTAATAATGTCTTTCCAACAGCATCACACAGAGGTTCAGATGTATCTGTCATCTCCTGTCACACCAATAAAAAGAGACACCATTGAAATCTGGGAGGATATGAAATCTCATCTTTCAACACTTGCAAAGATTGCAATAATATACCTCCCCATCGTCGCCGTGTGTGCCAAGCGAATACTTGTTCTCGGAACAACCAAGACCAGGAAATAAATAGGTTTCTGGGAAATATATTGTATAAGCTTATTTTACATTTCAAAATTGTTACATAAATTAAATTAAAGAAATATTTGTACTATCTAAGATAGTTTTTTGTTTGTTTGATGGTTTATTATAAGTTAAGTTAGTTAAGCATCGATTAGTCAGTAAACATTTCATTCACCTAATATTATTGGTTGGAAATGTTTGATTTACGCTGGTATCCCTAATGTATGAATATATAGGATCATTTTATGTGAAATTTCTGATGATGATATGAACATTTCTAGTTCTTATTTGTGTTTTTAGAGGTCTGTAATCTCACTTTAAACCGTATGATGGTCACAAGACATAAAGTGAGGTCACTTTTCTATAATACTTCTAAAATATTTCAAAACATCGATGCATCGTTCTACTGGCCGATGTTTCTTAACATCGATATTTTTATCGTGAGAATATCGATGTTTCTAAGAACAATGTTTCATTCATCCCTGATTCTAGTTGATATTTTATCTAATGCAGTTTCGTGTTGTCAAGCATGGTGGCGCTAGTGCGTAGGCAGCAACTGTATAGATAGTGCGACTGTGAATGTGACGCGATCATAGTCCAGCTTGCAATAACACAACCGTTTCAACGACCAAGTTCAGTTATAGTTGAGCACTCTCACAAACTTGCAAGTGCAGCGATTTCCAAGGTCATTTCAAAATAGTGTCATGTCCAAGTGGTGGAAAGAACAACACGGTAAGTTATTTTATTGATTTATTTCTGTTAAATAGGTAAGGTTGATATATCTTCAATTCTATTTGATTCTCCCTACAAAATAATGTATTAATTCACTGTTTCTGTTTTGTAGTGTATAAGAAAAGCACAGAAAATCTTATTTCATTTGCAACATAAACACATGGGCGGGGTTAACCTTTGAACTCTTTTTTCAACCAAAAGGATCGCAGATATCCCAAACTGGGGCAAAACTCGGTGCACGAAAACACAAGGATTTCAAGTAAAAGTCACGTAGGAGAATTTTAGTAAAGGAAAATAAGAGTTTTTCAAAATTATTTTCGTTACTATTTTTGGTAATTTTTGGTAACGTCATTTGCCCTAATCTCGTGTTTTGTGAACCGTTGCTTCCAAAACTAGTGGAATAGCGTGGTTAATCAACCTGCAGAATTAGTTTTATGAAGGAGCGGAATTTTGATTGGTAAATCGCCTGTGAGCTGAGAATAGAATGCCTATAAATACAGTGTATTCAAATATATTTGTAGAAATGGTTTCATATTCTCAGAGTCGTACGCAAGTAGACCGGGATTCTTAAATTTTTTTCTGTCATAGTGGAAAACTTTTATAATTTTTACCATAGTAATTTATACACAGAAACAAAAGCGAATTTCCAATTATAACAAAATTACAGATATTGTAAGATCATTCCATGTAATTTTAAAAATTAAAAAAACTTGACTTAATCACAGAATAAAGTTAATATTTAGAACGTAAATATTTACAAGAATGTTATAACATGGCATAAAAAGTATTTTAATACGCAATAGGTAACATTTTTACTTTTTCATATCAAGAGAAAGTATTATAATCGTGAAAAAGTCTATTTTGATATGACAAATATTTCAGTTTCATTTGAACACGAGCCCCAAAAAGTGGTTTTCACCATTTTGTATTTCCCATGTCTGTCCGTCCTCGGCCACGGATCCGAAATGGTTTGATAGATTTTGTTCAAACTTGAGCTTTAGATTTTATAAAGTTATACGTCGGGACATTTTTCTATTTTGACCTTAGCCCTCAAATTAAGGGTAGTTGACCTTAATTGAGAAAGTTTGTGGGATTGTTTTGTACCGTTTATTATATTCTGCGACCTCAGTGGTCTTGTGGTAAGGTGCTCGCTTCATGACCTGATGTCCGTGGGGTCAAACCCAACTGGGATCGATGGATTTTTATTGAGCGGTAAAAAGACCCATAGCACAACTTTCTCAGGAGGGGAAGTAAAGCTCATGTCGATTGTGGTATGTCTAAGAACCACGGAAAGTAGGTATGTGAACATATATTTCCTGGAAAAATTGGTAGGACCTTTCTCTCTTGCTCATAGAAATTCTCGTGCAGATATAATCAGTCTGTTCAAAAAGTACATGTTAAATACCTCAAATAAAAGAAGTTTATAATTATTATTAATTACAAAACCGAATAAAACAGGGGCCGTATGCAAGATCCTGACTAAGTGGGCACTAGCTTGGTTTTGCTTGCTTCATCAAGGTTTAGAAGGCGGAGTGATACAGTGCTCGGGACCACACTGACGTTCTTACATACCGCCCTTAATCTTCCAAACATTGGCAAGATGTTTTTCATGAAATTCCGGGACGCTGAAATAGCGTGTATAAAATACTGTCATTTAATTTTTTAAGCAATCTTGTGTGTAGATTGTAAACCATATCTTATTTCTAATATAATGTAGAGGAAAATAAAGAATCCGACCTCTTGTGTACTATTCCCGGCAATTTGTTTTAAAATATTGAATCCCTCTAAACATATTTGAGATTGGATGACTACATTATTAATTATTTTAGACTCAAATTGGCAACTAGTGTAGGCATGAATGGGGAATACAAAAATCCATTTAATAAAACTTTAGAGAGTGGCTTTTGCTCCCTTCAAATAGCCATTTCTTAAAATATAATGAAATCTATAATCATATATCTCTTAATAAAATAAAGAGTTGTTCTCTCATGAGTGTTGTCTGCATTAGTAGTCCCTGTGGTCTGTGACCTGGTGGTCTAGGGGTAAAGTGTTGGACTTCTGTGCTGGGGTCCGGGGTTCAATCCTCGGTCCCGGCACAGATTTATCTGATTACCAAACCCTTCCTTCACCTCTGACAAGACATCTTGTGAATGTGTGGAATGCCAGACCTCCACCGTGGTTCGGATCCCAAGTTAAACTTTAGGTCCTCCATTTCATCTCACAATCACCCTACCATTACACATTAGCGTAAGTGCGTATAACCCGAACGGGTAGTAAGACACGGTGCTAATAGTAATAATAATAATAATAATAATAATTAACAAATTTGTTTTTTAAACCACATATCAATAAGCAATAGGCATATGATAATATGTGTAACGTATAGCTGTGAGTGCAGTGAGTGTACCCACCTCTGTAACTGGAATGTGGAAAGAGGGGGTGGGGGCGACAGCTGCAAATAGTCAGGTAGCAGTTTAGTTTTCCTGTGGGTGCGCGCGGGACTGGTCGTGTTATACTAGTGTCGTGGACACGGTGTCCAAGTATTAAACGTGTATATATTGATGTATGATAGTTGTATTAAGATGTGTACCCTTAAGTGTAAATATATATATCATTTGTAAATAGAAAACACGCTACATATGTTTTCATTAAATGCAGATTTAGTTTTCTAAGTAGTGTATATTAGAAATAGGATCAAAGCTTATTCAATGTAACCCGTTTATTCAAATACTTTGCGAACCCAAAATCTTAGGTGTAGGCGGCCGACCGGTCTCTGTTTTGTTTGTCGTTCAGAATACAGAAAACCAACCTATAAGTCGTTCACGAGCTAAGTTTACCTGGATGACAGCTCGAAATGTTACTAGAAGTAATCCCTAATATATCACTACGCCAACAGCTGACATCTATCACTTAGGATGACTGTAATGAAAACAAATGGTAATATATTAATGTGATAGTTAACCACAGAAATTTAGGCAAATATTAATTATATATTTATTTGAGGTCGGACACAAAGTTTATTTATAGTTTTATTCCCTTTAAAAAATATATTAACACCCCTTTCACAAAAACCTCTAACGAACATATCTTTAAAATGGCGACTAACGAATCTAAACCATTTGATTGAACATAACGGTAAACAAGTTTTTTTACAATGATGCAGACACGCAGTTGATGAAAATATTTTATTCAGTTAAATATTTCAAAATACGATAAAATAATCATAAAATTATTTATTGTATGTAAAAAAATGACAACAATTTTCTCTTTTCCAAGTAAATACGATGCCTTTATTAAAATATATTGATGTGTGCACTATATAACACAAAATCAGTAACGTTCCAAAACGAAAAATAAGTACTTTTAATTACGTTTAAAATATTGTTTCGAGTTGTATAAAAAGAAATTATTTAAAAAAATGAAATAGTATGAGAAAACTTAAGTTTACGTTATTTTAAATGTAATATATATCAGGTAATTAAAGATCTTTACATTTATAACAAAACTGTGATATTTTACAGGTGTTGGCAACCCAAAACCTAAACATATGATTTACAAACTGTCATCCGGGTAAAAACCTATCGTGAGCGGAATATACCTAAAGAGTGACACACGACATGGTGGGGAAAGTAATAGTGGTGGGGGTATTTCCTCTCCCCAAGCAGGTACTCAGTTCGAGAAGGAAGATAAGATCCAAAATGAAATTTGGTCTTCTATTCTGCCGCATCTTAACTACGCGTATATTTATTATAATAATATAATACCTATGGCTGATTTTAAATATGATTTGGTAACTTTAATAGAACCGATATGTGCCCTCTAAACATCTTACTTTTATAACCGGGTGCACCCAAAACCTTCTTTTATGCATAAGCAAATTTGACCATTTTGACTAGTTTTAAGGTCTGGACACGACGTAACGCCAAGAGCGGGCACAAAACAGGAGAGCTGCATCTTCCCGCCACCCCCGTCAATAAAACGTATCCTTGGAGAGTCGATCCAGTGTCTTGTCTGTAAATGTGAAATGTCTATGCTGGGGTCGTGTCTTGTCGGTAAATGTGAAATGTCTATGCCGGGGTCGTGTCTTGTCTGTAAATGTGAAATGTCTATGCCGGGTCGTGTCTTGTCTGTAAATGTGAAATGTCTATGCCGGGGTCGTGTCTTGTCTGTAAATGTGAAATGTCTATGCTGGGGTCGTGTCTTGTCAGTAAATGTGAAATGTCTATGTCGGGGTCGTGTCTTGTCTGTAAATTTGAAATGTCTATGCCGGGGTCGTGTCTTGTCTGTAAATTTGAAATGTCTATGCCGGGGTCGTGTCTTGTCGGTAAATGTGAAATGTCTATGTCGGGGTCGTGTCTTGTCTGTAAATTTGAAATGTCTATGTCGGGGTCGTGTCTTGTCTGTAAATGTGAAATGTCTATGCCGGGGTCGTGTCTTGTCTGTAAATGTGAAATGTCTATGCCGGGGTCGTGTCTTGTCTATAAATGTGAAATGTCTACGCTTGGGTCGTGTCTTGTCTATAAATGTGAAATGTCTATGCTGGGTCGTGTCTTGTCTGTAAATGTGAAATGTCTATGCCGGGGTCGTGTCTTGTCTATAAATGTGAAATGTCTATGCTGGGGTCGTGTCTTGTCGGTAAATGTGAAATGTCTATGCCGGGGTCGTGTCTTGTCTGTAAATGTGAAATGTCTATGCCGGGGTCGTGTCTTGTCGGTAAATGTGAAATGTCTATTTCGGGGTCGTGTCTTGTCTGTAAATGTGAAATCTCAATGTCGAGGTCGTGTCTTGTCTGTAAATGTGAAATGTCTATGCCGGGGTCGTGTCTTGTCGGTAAATGTGAAATGTCTATGTCGGGGTCGTGTCCTGTCGGTAAATGTGAAATGTCTATGCCGGGGTCGTGTCTTGTCTGTAAAGGTGAAATATCTATGCCGGGGTCGTGTCTTGTCTGTAAATGTGAAATGTCTATGTCGGGGTCTTGTCTTGTCTGTAAATGTGAAATGTCTATGCTGGGTTCGTGTCTTGTCTGTAAATGTGAAATGTCTATGCCGGGGTCGTGTCTTGTCTGTAAATGTGAAATGTCTATGCCGGGTCGTGTCTTGTCGGTAAATGTGAAATGTCTATTTCGGGGTCGTGTCTTGTCTGTAAATGTGAAATGTCTATGCCGGGGTCGTGTCTTGTCTGTAAATGTGAAATGTCTATGCCGAGGTCGTGTCTTGTCTGTAAATGTGAAATGTCTATGCCGGGGTCGTCTTGTCTGTAAATGTGAAAACACCCATTAGCTCTAGTGAAGCAAAGAACATCTACTCTGCTTGTTTTTGACAGACGGAAAGTAAGAAACCTTAATTTGATAGGATTCTGGTAGTAAGGAACGTTTGGAAAATACAATGTTTTTGTGAGCAACAATGATTACATTTTACTATTATTATTAGTGTTATTTTATAGAATGTCTTCATAGGAAACCCGTTATTTAAATAATTACAAACTCATATTACCACAATGGCGGAAATAAAAACATATTTTTATTAAGTAATCCTCAATTATTTCCTTCTGCGTAGTATGATTTCATCAAACATTAAAACAAATATGTTTATTTTCTGAGATATGGGAGTTTTAACTTGCGCCATGCAGTATTTTGTTATATTTTTTCTAATGTGTTTTGTAACAGTTTAATATTATTTTAATATTTTTAAATAACATTTAAAAAGCACAATATTTATTCAATAATAATATATATTAAATTATGTGCTCTTTTATTATTTAAAAATGATAGGATTTTGCAAAAATGCAATGACGCCAGTCCTCACGTTTTTTTTAGCGCCAGTCCCCACGTTGTTTATTTAGTGCCAGTCCCCAAAGTTAAGATACATTATATATTAATTGGAATATTTTGATAATTTTTGTTAAAAATTACAAAATCGTATAAAACATATTTCTACAATGCCTAATGACGTGAGATGTTAATTTTTCTCTCGTAATATTTGTGGGGTTTGATTTTAAATTAGCATGTAGTTGCTTTCTTGTCTATTTTTGATATCATGGGGTAAACGTTCATATAGTATTATTTCCCTAATTTTGCCTTTTGAGTTTATTTATTTTTGTATTTTTTGTGTAACGCTACCATTAGCTACCATGTAACCTGGTTTTTGTGTTCTGCTATGTAACTGTTGTGATCCTATATACCACGTGTTCTAAATTATAACTATAAAGGGCACTAGGTATTATGGATGGACGCTATTTTCTTCTTTTTATTAAATTTATAGTAAAACGTTTTTATGTAACTAATAAATTCTAAATTTTTTTGTAACCCGATTATGATTTAAAATATTCCTTTGGAAAACCACGCGTTTGGTGCAAGCCTCCAAATCTTCCTTTTTTTAGGCACTATCTTTCAGTCTAGGCATAGTCTCTCTCCCACTATGGTTTGAGCTAGGAAATATATATATATATATATATATAGTATAGGTAATTTTATGCCTTTTAATTAATTTTCTAAATATTTAGTCTTTCTGTGAAATGGGGAGTTTCGTTAAGGGTGGATTACTATTTACTAATACAAAGTGGTGGAGGGTATGGTGCATAAAGAGGGTGGGATCTTTGGTACTTTTTTAATCATTTTGTAGTAAACAATTTTTTTTGTCATCAATACACACAAAAAATAGCAAGTTTCCAATAAAACAATTAAAAAATCTAGTAAAGTTTTAAAATGAAGACAAAAGTCACCTAAACCACTCCTAAACATTCGGCGATAGTTTGAGTAAGCTCTACCCTCGATTGCTCCTGGGAGCCGCCTCACAACTAATATAATATTTCAAAGGTGTCCAAGATATTTAAGCGGGCAATTAAATACATATTAATTATTGTTTGTGTGTGTGTGTGTGTGTGTGTGTGTGTATATCCAGGCGCACAATAATTAATATCTTTTAAATGAAAACCATCCCAAACAATCTTAACTTAGATTTTCATACGTCAATAAATAAAAATATCAGTAAAGTGGTAATCGGAAAGTTAGGTTTTGTTAGGTTGGAATACTATATATATGTTTGTTAAGGTCATTCAACCATTACATTTTATTTCAGAATTTTAACAAGCATAAGCTAAAAATTGTAATCCAATGGTTTCAAATCATTATAGTTCACGATCTACAAGGGTTCAAACGTGATTTTTTTTAATGGTTTTTGGGTACCATTGTTAAGGTGAAGTAATTAATGTATGGGGCTGAAATTTAGTATTACTAGACATTCATATGAGTTTTACACAATTACATAAAGTATGTTAGAGAAAAACAATTTTCAATTTACAAGCAGTTTAAAAGTGATAAAATTATATAATTTTTAATCGTACACAAATACTGTTCCTTTACCACTCCGGTAAAGGTATGGCTACACGAACCGTACCGCACTTTATTAAACCACAGTGGCGTATTCTGGGAAAATTAATAAGTATGCTGTACTCTAAAAGCTGGAGGGAGGATTCGGGGGTCAAAGACTCTTTAACCACTGTTGGCCAAGAAGGTCAAGAGATGCTTCCCTGGAAATATTTAAACATGCACACCTCTAGCTTAGAACAATATATCTCAAACATTTGTTCTTTTATTACTCGCATTCTATCTTGGGAAATTTCGTACCTCCCAACTCCCTTCGTCTCTCTTTTTTTGACTTATTTATATCTTTGTTTGAATACCCACCTTTACAGCTTATTACATATTCTAACTTCATAAAAAGTACACCAGAATTATGCTCAAAACACCAAAACGTGAAACACCGAAGATTATCATCCACTAAAATTGTAATGGAATATCAAAACACTGCGCACTGCAGCTCATCGCTACACCTAAAGTAACAATGTCAAGGCTAAGAGTTATGAGCACACTACTGACTATATGAGAATGACTAACTCTATTAAATTGGTTGAGTGTAATTAAAAGTACACACAGGTAGCAATTTCATTTTTAATTTGAGGTATTTAGCGTGCATTTTCTGGGCCAAGTGATTATATCAGCACACACCTCAACTTAAATCTAGAACAAACACAACACCCAGCCCACCGGCCGTTAATTCATCACCGTGAGAGGGAAATCCAAATTTGACTAACAATATTGTTTAGGCCATGCCGGAAATCAGACCCGGAACCCTTAGCTCAGTGGGCAGGCAAACTGCCGACTGAGCTAAGGCGTCGGACTCCCAGGTAGCAATACGCAAAGTTTTATATATATATATATATATATATATATATATATATATATATATATATATATATATATAAAATTAAGTACTACATTGGTGAGAGGAATAAGGTGGATTGTCCAACTCACGTTGCAATAATAATTATGAGCCTAAAACTATCTATTAAATCCTAACCATGCTCCAGAAGCTATTTATATCCATAAACTGTGTTAACAGTAACAAAAGGGATATTTTTTTCCTATGACTAATAATTAGATAATATATGCTGCAAAAAAAATTTATAAACTTTTAAGCAACAATCAAAAAACAAGGTTTAAACCCCATAAATACTTCGTACTAAAAAACAAAAACACTGTCTGGCTACTATAGTTAAATTAACCCCTCACTCCCCACCCTCCCTACCCTACTTCACCCGTGTATACCCTAAAATGGTGGTCAATATGCTTGCCAAATACATGATGATACATGTGCTTAGAATGCATAAACATAATCAAATATATATTTAATTATTGCATAGTTTAAAGATTGTTATTTATATGATTATTTCACATATATTATTTGCATTTATTTTATTTTACTTGATCTATATTAGCTTGGTAAATAATAATTGTGATCTTGATTCTTGAATATTAGTTCAATAGTTGGTACACTGTTTTACTCGCGATGAGTTTTCAGCAGGCCCTGGGTTGTAAACACCCTAGTTCATTGGCCAATGTTTGTAGGGGGTGACCTGGTGGTCTAGGGGTAAGGTGTCAGACTTCTGTGCTGGCGGCCGGGGTTCAATCCTCGGTCCCGGCACAGATTTATCTGATTTCCAAACCTTCCTTCACCTCTGACAAGACATCTTGTGAATGTGAGGAATGCCAGGCCTCCACCGTGGTTCGGATTCCACGTTAAACTGTAGGTCCTCCATTTCATCTCACAATCACCCTACCATTACACATTAGCGAAAGTGCGTACAACCCGAACGGTTAGTAAGACGCGGTGCTAATAATAATAATGTTTGTTGGCGAGGGGAAAGGGGAGTGTTGCAACCCCGTAGACATTGGTCAAGGTCATTAGAACTTCTCTAGCTTTGCCTGCTGTTTTCAAGCAGCAGGTGCTTGGCTTCATAAGCTGGGTGGCTAGAAGACACTTTTGGAGGAATAATTACTTAAAACAAAATATTATTGAATTCAAATATTAATTTAGTAATATATAGATACATTATACGTTTATTCACAATCTAAACATTACTATTTACACAGATTGCCTAAACAACATTGAATTTAGAAACTAGTCCATATAATTATGGGTATGCGGTGCAGGACTAGCATACCCAGAGAATACGCCACTGTTAAACATAATATAAGATTATTGTAACTACAACAAGAAAACTATTTTTATATTCTTTATTGACTGAGTTCTATTATAAAATAAGTTGTATTTTTATTTTTAATAGCATAGGTTATCACCTATTTTCATAAAATTAAGTTAGCTAATAATTAAGAAGAATGTTTGTTGTTCACTAAGTTGTATATAATATTGCTTATCTTGTACGTAATGTTGGCAACCATGACTACAACGTGACACGGCTGTGTAGGAAATGCCTAGTTTTACCATGAAAACAAAGTTCGGAAGCTTCCGAACATCTATTTCCGGTGGTAGGTGGCTACACGGTCCGCACCACGCCACACCACAAAAGTGCGAAGAAAATTTATGGATGGGGAAAAACTGCTCCTTTAGTGGAGCAGGAGCAATCTGTTATACTGCTCCAACACTGGACCTGTTCCTTTTACCTGCACTTTTTGTCAACGGTCTCCACAACGCTGTATAGGCTGGTCCTCATAACCTACAAGGTCATAAGGACCCGCGTAGTAAAATATTTTCTAAATAAACTATAGTCCAAACTGGAAGGGGCCTCTATTTAAGTAAATTCCAAACTGGGACCTTAAATAGTCACTAGTTATGCGGGACACGCGATCATAGCTATGCCTTGACAGTATGTTGACCACTTGGACACAATTTGAACTTAAATACATACAACAAACTATGCAGTCTGTTTTTTTACCAAAGGATGACACTCAAGGACATATTCCACAACGCATCATAAATGACAGTGACATCATGCATGTCGCCTTTCAGAGTTAAACCTGAAAAGATATATTAAAATTGTGTTAATGCTGGAAGGTTAAAAAAATAGGGTCTTTACATTAAAAACTCGCTCAAACAATCATTTTGGTGAAATAGTGGTTTTTATTTATAGTTATATACCTCAATTTATTTTAATATGGTGTAAAAACTTTTAAATTAATCATGTTACCTGCCCCAGTACCGTAGTTGGCTAACGCGCTAGTTTCGTGTTGAGCTAGACTACGAGGACGGAAAGGTCGAGGATCGAATCTCAGTCGGGTGAACTGAGGATTTTTTCCTAAGTGGTTTTTCACTCTACTTCCCCGCAAATGCGGGTTCACTTCCTCTAAAATTCAACCTTCCCATTCCTAATCCATTAGCTTAATTAGTACTTAAGCGTATAACCCGAATGGATAGTAAGACGTGGTGCTAAAAATAAAAATTAATTATGTTACATAGTATTGAGATCTTAACTTATTTATGTATTTGTAAAGTAACCAAACGATGAATGCCTTTAATTCTATAAAAATGTTTTAGTGGTGGAAATCTATAAATTAATATGGACTTTTTTTTGGCTAGCACAAAAAGGGGTATGCACTTGACTAATATTTCCTCACGATATTGGTAAATAGATCCTTAAACGGATATTAATATTGTTACGCAACTGGAAAACCGGGAGGGCAAAGGAAATTGCTATCTCGAAATAGCACAAAAAACACGTGGAATTTGACACAAAAAAACTAAATTTTTGAGAATATTCTATACCTACTTGAAAGGCTATAAATCACAAACACTCTGAATAGAAGAAAATTTTACTTAAGAATTAAGCATGCTTTTTCGATCACAAGTATTTCTCCATGTACTTCTTTTTTGAAATACTGGTGGGTGTGACAAGGGCAAATATTTTCCCACCAAAATCAAATCAACCTGTTTTAATCATCCATTACATGACTTCACACTAGTTAATTCGATGAAAAATGATAGTTCATTCCTATCTAATTTACTCTTTTGTTTGGAAAAATGGGAATTCCTTTTGGTAAAACCGAGAATTTCGTACTAAGAAATTGGACCAATGAACACCAGAAATCTCGATGACTTTGAGATGAATTGATGACGTATCATTTCCTGTGTCCTTTATTCATGCGGCGATCTTTGGCAAGGTCTGCATCATTGATGCTGTCTATATCAAGAAGGAAAGGATTTCGAATCCACATTTTGTAATAATTAAAACGCTACCCTGATAAGAAATGTCTCTTCGCCATCGTTAGGGTGATATTATAATAATAATTAATTATTTTATAAATTAAAAGTTCTGGTGTTTTTTAATAGTTTTTTATTTTATTTAAAATGAATGAACTATTTACTTTTAGCTAGATATCACACGCATTTTATATTTTGATAAAAGCTCGACTATTGCGTTAAATGAATCTTGGCTATACGTCTTCTTGTCAAGAAGGAAGGATCACCAGCAGTGAGGAGATGTGCGCATTTCAAGGGGTATATCAAGCGACATTTCCTTCTCGAAGCTTCCTTAAAGAAAAGGGGTGAGGTCATCCAGGTGCGTCTCTTTCCACGGAAAGTGCGTTGTCTTTTTTTAAATAGAGACGTAGAAGGATTTCACCACACCTTACAACTCGACAGTTCTACACAAATAAATCTTACTACCCGCTCGAATATTAAATATCGTAACTTTGAATATAGATTTGAATAATAACTTATTTATATGTATAATTTCATATCATTACAGTTACCCTCCTAATTGCTGGAAAGATTGAACGTGTGTGATATCTAACAGCAATTACATAATGTACAAGTTTCATATAAATACACTTAAAAATTGAATATACAGAACAAAATTATTTTTAAGTGCAATTGTTGAGTTTAAGGTTTGTCCTCAACCATACTTTCTCTCTTGAAATTCCTTGTTACATACAACAATTAGAAAAGGATATTTTTTTAAATATATCATTATTCAGAAAATCTTAGTTTTAAAATATTTAACTAAAATTATATTTTATTAACTTAATACAATCTATTTGACATATTTAATGTAATATGTTATACAATGTAGATAACACTTAATTTAATTGTTTTAATACAATGCCATTATATTAAACATTTTATTAATACACAACGTTTTAAATTATCTATCTCAATATTCATTGATCGATCCTCCTTAATATCATGGTTATTATCCATTGTTCTTTAACAATGTTTTAATCAAATCAATTTGATTTTAATTAAGTTAACTTTATTTATTTTTTTAATAGGACTTTAATTAATCAGCCTTTGCTCCAGCTATTTTTTTATTTTATAGGCACAAGACAAAATATTTGACATTCTCCTTTACTTCACCGTTGAATATTTTATCTAGTCTTGTTATTAACTATATTGTTTTAATTTGTTTACGAAACACACCAGAAAATCTCATCAGACAACTTTAATTCCTTCCCTGAATTATGTCGACTATTATCTTACCTTTCTTCAATGACGTAGACTCACATAAATAGATTCTATGGGGCAATTCTCCCAATCTATGTTTTTATTTTGAACGACTTAACTCACCTTAATGTATATTGGATCAACGACGGAGCTCACCTTATTTGGTGCAATTAGGATCAACGACGAGTTCTTCACCTTCAACTGGTGTATCTTCCACGAAGACTATATATTAAACTCGATTATAATTCATATCATTGCATAACTACCTATCCATACCAAGCGAATTTAAAAACATACCCTCCTTTTCTTTAGACATCTTGCATTTATGATGGTACTTTACATGAACGATCATTACTGGATGTCGTAAAACAAATTTATTTAATTCATATCGATAATTTAGATCGGTCATATATATATATTTTTTAAACTCTGTATTAAAGATATATATATATATTTTTTAACTCTGTATTAAAGATTCTTAATACTCTTTCATTTCTTTGGCTATAAAATTTCTTAAAAACTTCAAAAATTTTGTTTTGTATTAGGTTCATACCTTGACCTTGTTTGATTACTGCATTTAAATTTTATCTTTGAAATTTCCCGACTGTTGCTGGTGAGTCGATCTTTTGAATATCATTACTTTTAAGGCACTTTTAATAATTACATACACTACTTTTCTATGATAAACCTTGAATTACATACACTACTTTTCTATGATAAACCCTTGAATACATACACTACTTTTCTATGATAAACCCTTGATAAATTATTATTATTTATCTAAACATAGCTTGTCTAATAATGATGACACACTTAATATAGTAACATTGAGATGCTTCCTTGTTAATACATTATTAATAAACACAAATAATTCCATTTTAATCATTTTGCTTAAGGCCCCCTTACACGATCAATATATTGATTCAATATTTAATGTCACTCAATATATTGGATGGTGTAAGGGCGATATTGAAAGGAAAATATTGAATGAAAAATTATTGAACAGAATTAAAAATGTTTGATTTTTATTGAGACCCGCCAATATATTGAAAGCTTATCTTAACGTGTGAGGGTTATATTGCGCAATATCATGTCAGTCTATCTAGAGTGTTCAACAGGTGTGCTTAAGTTGTTGAAAGTCCGCGAAATGGAGAAATCAAAATTAACTAAAAAAGAATTGCTTTTAAAAGAAAAGAAGAGGAACGAGTTTTTCTTATGAAATGTATAGAGGTAAGTACTCCCATTTTTACATACTACTTTGTGTACGAAAAATATTTACTTGTAGGACCTAGTGCATAGATTATTTTTTAAATTGGACTCCCATTCCATAATTTGTTAAATAAATTATAAAATTCAAATCACAGATACGGGGGGTATTTGTGTTTATATAGAGATATTTACCATATTTTATAATGTTGTTTCAGTTGTACCAATCATTACCTGTCTTGTGGAAAGTGAAGTCAGACGATTATATGGACAGGGACAAAAAAGCCCAATCGTATGAAAAATTGCTTGAACTTTTCACGAAAGATACCCCAAGGCCACGAGGGAATACCTGGCAAAAAAATTAAAATTCCCTCCGGACTAATTCAGGAAGGAGTTGAAGAAAATGAACGATTCTAAAAAATCAGGTGCAGGAGCAGAGGAGGTTTATGAATCGACATTGTGGTATTTTGACTCGATGAAGTTTCTCATAGACCAAGAAACACCAAGTGATTCTATCAACACCTGTGAGGATGAAAGTGAGGTAGGTTGAAATTTCATTAGAAAACATCAACTTTAAAAGTTTATTAGGCAAATGTATACATAAACATTGATTTACATTGAGATTCATCTATTTTGATAGAACTTTATGCTGCCAAGAAATGACCTTTGCCACTAAAATATTTCGCTGTAGCTGTTTCTAATACATTTAACCCGGTTGTACTGTTTCTGCTTGTGTTACTACTACATAATGAATGTAGCGCAACACCCTCGTTTCTCCAGGCGCCAGATATTGTGACGCCAGTCTCTTGAAGCTCTATGTCACGGATCTCTTGGCATATAGTCATCCATTCGCATCTTCCGTATGTAGTTATGTAGATAACAGATGTTCAATACGATTCTTCTGACTTTTTTTGGGGAGAGGCTAATAGGTTTTGAAAAAATCCTGAATCTGGCTGCCATAATTCCAAATGCATTTTCAGAGATGCTCGAGCTCTACTGCAACGATAGTTAAATATTCGTTGATCATCAGTGAGGTCTTCCCGGGTAGGGCTTCATTAAATTTTCAGTTAATGGGAAGGATCATCACCAACAAAAACATACGGCAGTTTTAGGGATAGTGGGCAATCTTCATAGCAGGAAGACCAAGGGTACCTTCAGCCATTTTTTTCCAAACGTTGTGTAGCCAATACACCACCGTCAGAAACACGGCCATTTATGCCACAATCAGCCATAATAAATTCGTAATTGGCTTTACTAAAGCCATTATACTAGCTGAATGTCCTTTATAGTTGTAATAAAATGAACCAGACTTGGCAGGCTTAATAATTGTTATGTGTTTGCCGTCTAAAGCGCCTGTGCAGTGCGGAAAGTTCCATCGCTTTTGAAGTCTTCTGCTAAAGTCTTCCATTCCTCAGGGCATCCAGGCATCTGAAACACAAGAATTAAAACGATATTAATATTTACACTATATGATAGTGATTTCATTTTCCTTTGTAATTTTTCTTTCGTTGCTTTTTCAGGGTTTGTTGTGGACTTTTCGGTTATTCATGACACTGAAAACGCTGTTGTGTACCACGGCCTACAAAGGAAAAAGAGGCCTAGCCAAAGATCCGCAGATGAGCTCTTAGATTGGCCTGCACTCGGCTTCAAGAACCTGTTTTCAGCTGAGCTTCGGTGGCTACCACTTGGGCTACAGAATCATGAAGATGGCTCCCCCGCAAAAAACTGTTTGCCAAAAAATTTTAAACGAAATAATATTTGAGGGGCAAATGGGTACACTTCACCGGGGCTCAGTATCATAAACGAACCAGCAAGAATAGCACCCTCTATCGCCTGGTTCATATTCGAGTGCCTCTAATTACTCTCAAATGCAAAATTTGGCTTTTTTGAGAGTGTAGACCAAAATCAGGGCTCGGTGGCTAATTTATTTTCTTCATTTCAATAAATAATTTAAATAATTATTTACTTATATTGTATTTTTTTAAAATTATTTGTCTTTATTTCAAAAAACATTTAATAAATAAGTTACTTAATGTTACTAACTAGTTTTATTTGTTTTCTTCCTTTAAATATAATCTTTGAGAACAAACAGAGGCATCACAGGTTTCTTCAACTATTTCGTTATAGTTTTTGCAGCAATGTACGACGAAACTTCAATTTCTTCGAAGCTGTTCCTGTTGCTTAGATATCGCAGAGTGACGGTAACCTCTCATCCGGTAAATGGCTTTTTCTCTCACCGTATCTTCTTTTTTATTAATGGCGAAATCAGCGTCATAACTCGTGAAACAATGTTTATCCTTTTCGTAAAAATTTCTATAGTTTTCCGGCTCTTTGTGGTTCTCGAATCAGGTCCTGTGCCCATGAGTGGAACTTTCTTCTCAACCAATTTTGGTCCATACTATTCGCTGTCTCTTTTTTTTTTAATCTTGTTTTTTAATGCTGTAGACAAGGCAATTAATAAACTACTGGATTCAGATCATTGAAAGGGACTGCTGGGCGCGTTTAAAGTACTGGTGTTCTCTATGTGGGAATCCTCCTTCAAGCAGTTGTGACTGATAATATTGCCCAATATTATTGAGCCGTTGAGGGGGTACCAATTTTTTCAATATATTGAAGCAATAATATTTGAAACAATATATTGATCTTGTAAGGGGGGCCTAACACATTGGTAGTACAAACATAATTCATATTATCATCTTTGCTAATATAATTATAGAATACATAAATTTAAATATTCATATAACCTTGAACTAATTTATTTATTATCCTTATCTTTTTAAAAATTATATTTAAAAGTTTTACAAATTTATGATATAATTTAAGACATTGTACATAGAAAAAACTATTTTCTATTTACATATAGTCAGAGAGAAAAGTGTGAGATAGGGAAAAAAGAAATAAAAAAGAAGTTTATTTTTGTTACTTTCATGTAGAAAAATGCTACCTCCTTACTGACAATTAGTTGTATACTTTAAACATTTCTTTGTCAAAAAAATCCTTTTCTCTGAGAATTGAATATGTGGACAAGGGTTATTTCCCATCTATGTATAATATTTTTTTTAACAATTATTTTCTTAGAAAACAATTCGTCGTATTTTTAGTAACTATAACCTGGTAGTATTTAGTTACAAGGTAAATGCATTTATTTTTTGTGTACAGACCTCGGGTTCGATTTTTGAACACCTATTTATTAAAATTATTGATATGAAACTCTCTTTATTTTGACTAACAATTAAATTTGCCAGGCGATTGTGGGAAACATTGGACAAAATTAATTTATTTTTAATATTGATTTGCACATTTTTTATAATGTCTTAATTCAGTCAAATTGTAGTTACTTTTATTTTTTTAAGTAACTGGGTCTCGCACTAGATAAACATTATGCCATTTGTTTTAAACCTCAAAAGGTCCTTGAATAAAAGAAAGAATTTCTTTATCTTTTTTATTCAGGCTGGACGATTTGTTTATGTGATTTTACCAATACTAGTTTCCCTATTTCATATTTGATAGGCTTAGATATCTTTTTATTTATGATATTGAGTTCTTTTCGCTGCACTTTTAAATTTCTATAGCCAAGTAAAGTTTTGTTTCTCTATTGGTTTGTCCTAGTGGAAAATTAAATATTTCTTCTAGTTTTCTACTAGGTCAATCCCTTTATTAGCTCTAGTGGGGTATATCGGTACTTTCATGAGTTACCCCTATTTAAACAATCTTCTATCTTGTGACATAGGACGCCATGAGGCATGGTTCTGGTGGCAGAACGTCTTAAGAATCGTCCAATCTCTCTATTAGCCCTTTCCCCCTCCATTACTTTGAGTTTAAGTACTGACCCTCCATCAATTTCTGTATTAATTCATGGCAGGGGCGGGGGTTTCATTATCATTTATCAGGATTTGATTTTTCTCGTCTAGCGTCTAAACCCTAGCCTAACCCCCCATCTTTTTTGTTTCAACCACTATTGGATTTATTATCTTGAGCTACAAAAAAAAAAACCCAATTTCATGCTGAGGGAACTGCATGTCTTATGGAGAAAAGATTTTCTTCGCTCTCTTCTGTTACCGGTTGCCAAATTTTCTAGCTTTTGTTGTTGGAATGTGAGGGGGGGGGGTTTACTTGGAATCCCTCATTGTAAACAATGCGGCATGGGGGGGTTTGGGGGGTTCAAAATTTGGGCAGGCAAAAAGCATTTCTATCGGTTTAAACCTTTTCTAGAAACATTAACTCTTCCACAATCGTAATTTTTCAAGATTTAAGTTTATTAAAATTTCTCTATTCCTCCGTAATTATGTTTAAAATATTTTATGTTAAAGTTTTTTCCTCATATTTAAAAAACAAAAAAATATATTAACATGATTTTATAAAAAATTTACTATAAATTAATTCTTTTGTTCAAATCGGGGAACAGTACCACTCCTAGATCAGTCATATCATCTCTTCAGAGTAGAGGACTGCCCTTCAAATTTATCACGACACTGTCATGCGTTTTTCTATAAGCCCATATTTACCCAAACGCTTCTTTGAGTAGAGTTTTTTTTTTTGTTGGGGTTCAAAATTTCCCCTTATTTTAAAATTTTTTTAAAAGGATTACAAACTTTAAGTTTCCCTGTGTTTCGTTCCCATTGCGCTTGAGTTACTGAAAATTTTCCCTCTTAAGAAAATAGTTGTAGACTTTAAAACGATTCCCCCTTTTTTATTTTAAATATTTTCCCCTTGGGTGTAATGTTTGTAAAAACCGGGTTCCCTTTTGTTTGTTTATTTAAATTTTTTAACAATACAATTAAATTAAATAAATATATTAATATACGTAAATATAGTTCCACAACCTTCATAAAAATAAAAAACCGCAACCAACAATACAGATACACCCCAAATTTAAGTGTTAATAACACTTATTTACACAGAAAACTTATAAAATAGAGTGTTTTTTTAGTAATGTTTTTGAAAGCTTTGGAACCGGGACTCAGACTACTGTAACTTTAGATTTTTGTTGGAGGGAAGCACCAGTACTGACACAAGTCACCCCAGCATTGCAAATTTGTATAATTCAAAGGAAGATTGATCAGGAAAACAAAAAAAGAAACGCGTTGTAATATAAGCTGCTTCCCTCAGCAATGAAATTAGGTGTCCCGTCAAAAATGCCCCGTTCATCATGTTTTTAAAGTCTCTTCTACCCCTGCCTTGATTATGGTACAGGTACGATCTACTTTAAAGGGTTTTGGTTTGACACCTGTATTGACTTTTATAAAATTTTTTTTCCCCTGTTTTTTTAAAATATATTTTAAAAACTGCCACATCATTCAAGTAATTTTTTTTTTGCGTTCAATGGAATTTCTACCATCGGCCTATTTTTTTTCTTTTTCCCCCCCAGGGTTTTTTTGGGTCATCTAGGTTATTTGTCTAATCTTACATTATTTTAATTTAAAGAGTTTATTTTTTTATTAACCACCCTGTTATAGCATACTAGCAAATTGATTTGACTCTCCAAAAAATGGAAATTTTTTTAGGGTTCTTTTTAATTGTATTTGCTTATTTGAAAATTTTAAAATATGCATTTAGGCTGACCATCCTGCTCCCCCCAAAAAAAGCTGAGACGTTAAGCCTTTTAAACAAAAATTAAAAGTATTTATTTCCCCCTATCTTACATCCAATAATTGTCTTTTCCTTTTTATTTTTAGCTCCTTTTGCGACTAATGTTCTTACTCACAGGGGGGGGGAAAAACTTCTTTGGTTTTGTTTACACAATTGTTCAAATTTTTCCCCCAAAAGGGGGGGTTTTTAACCGTTCGGAAAAAATTTTTATTTTTTCCATTAATTTCTTCTTTTAAAAGGGGGGGGCTTTTGCTATGTTTTTTATATTCATTTCCTTCAAAAAATAAAATTTTTTTGGGGCATCCTGTAAAAATATTTATTTTAAATGCCACAAAATTTTTTTGACAGTTTTTAAAGTAGCAGCCCTTTTTTAACTTAAGGGCTGTCATTGTGGGGAACTAATGATTGTCTAAATTTTTTTGAAAGTTTTGTCCCCCGGGTTTTCTGAAAAGGGGAATTGGTTTTTTGACCCCGGGTTTCTTTTGGGTTGGTTCTTTTTTTTTAATATAGGTCCTCAGTGATTTCTTTGTTGAAAAAAAGACCCTTTTGTTTTTTTTTTTTAAGTTTATTCTATCCCTGGGGGTTTTAAAAAAACTCCCCTTTTAAAATTGGTTAGAATAATTTCCTTTTTATTAATTTTGGTAATTAGGATTTGTTTCCCCGATTATTGGAATTTTCCAATTCGATTTTCATCCTGGTTCGATCTCGGAAAGGTGTGCTTTTGGGTTTTTTTACTCCCCTATTTAAGGTTTACTCCTTTTTAAAAGGTATTTGCAAAATGGGCCTCGACCTTCTTCCAGGCGTCGTCAAAATTTCTAGAATTTTCTATTTAAAAACAGTTTTTTCTTGCGCTTATGAGCATTTTTTTTTCCGTGGGGAAATGATGCAAAAAATGATTTTTAAAATTTTTCCCCCTCAATAGGGGGGTTTAAAAAAATTTTTCCGCATGGTAATTGTAATAGCACACATGGCCCTCGCGGGATCATACCGGCCCCTAAAAAAAACATTTTTTAATTTGTCCCGCTTAACAGGCCAAAAATTTTTTTCAAAAAAGGATCTTTTTCCTATTGAGTAATTTGCCTCTCACCCGCTTGCTCACACACTTTGAATTAAAAAAGCTTTTTTTGTGCTTCGGTGATTTCTATTTTCAAAAGTCTATCCTTTTTTTTCAAAAATTGTACAGCATGCACCCATCATTTTTTAACGAAGGTGGGTACAGATTCCTTAAATTGATTTGTAGCCTGTACTGGGAAATACAAGGACCGGGAAATTTTGCGTCCCTTTTTTACTAATCGTAAATTTTTTCTTACCCCGTTTTAATTGTTGTTTCATTTTTTCGATGTTTTGCGTCTTGCCCAGTTGTCGGTTGTCCTTAAATTTGTAAAATTTGGTGGCAATTTTTCCCCTTTTTTTTACACTTGGGGACAGTGTGCCCATCAAAGAGGTCTTTTGGAATTAAGGTTATCATATTATTTTTGCTTTTTAAACAGTCGAAACCCTTTTCTTTAAAATTTTGGTCCCGTTCTAGAATTTCATTTATTTTTTTTTTCGCAACTTTCCGATTTTTTTTCCCCTTGATTTAAAAATCCTTTTAAGCTTAAGTTTTCCTTTACATTTTTGAGTTCTTTTATTCTTTTGTTTTTCTACTTCAACTTCCCTGGCGTCTGTAGTTCGCCCCTTACGATTTGGCATTTTTTGTTGTTCTTGTCTTTTTTGTAATTTTTTGTCAACTTTTGTATTTGAAATTTTTTTTTGAAAACCCTTTTTAAACCCTTTAATTGTTATTTGGGGCCTTAAATTTTTTTTTAAATTTAAAATTTTTTTTCTGTTTTTTTTCTCGTACTCCTGATAGTTTTGCGAACCTTTTCTTTTTTTTGATAACTTTTCATACTCTCTCCGTTTCTGCACTAACTGCTTTAAATACCTTGAGGTCATTTGCTGAGGGGGTTTTGTACTATCCCTTCAATTGAAACATTTCCACCCCTTTAAGTCTTCTTCTTTAGAGCTATTGGTTAAATACCTTTTAATTTTGTTGTTCACTCTTTTCCGATCGATATTCTAAACAAGAATGTTTTTTTTTTAGGTTGGGAAAATTGTGCTGGGGAAGGTTTCTTCCTGCTACTATGTCGTCTCTTCCATATTTAAGAAATTTTTTGTTGTTGATGACTTACGTTATTTCCTGCGTACCCCCTTTCTAGAAGCTTTACCTTTTGTGAAGTACCTGATTTGGAAATTTCCCCTTTAAAAGTCTTGGTTTGGAATTCTTTTTAAAAAATGCCTGCTTTGGAACTTTTCTTTTTAAAGTCACAGTTTTTTTTAAAACAAAAATTGTTTGTGGCATTTACTGTTTTTTGACATCATTTCATTTTCGGGTTGTGAACAAATTTTGATATATTTTTTTAAATCAGCTATCAGGTCTCCACTTTGGGGGAACCCTTTTATTTAATAATTAAAACGTGCTATAAGAAATGTTTTTCCCCATCGTTGGGTGTTTTTTAAAATAAGAATATTATTTTATAAAAATTAAATTTGGTGTTTTTTAATAATTTTTTTTTTTTTTTAAAGAATTAATTTTTTACTTTTGGCTAGATATCCCCCCCATTTTATATTTTTTATAAAAAAAGCCCACTATTGCGTTAAAAGAAAATTAGTTAATTTTTTGTCAAGGGGGGGGATCACCCCATGAGGAGATGTTTTCCTTTCAAGGGGGAATCAAAAAATTTCCTTCTCAAAACCCCTGGTGGGGTTTGTTGGTAACGGCGTGTCGTGTTGAGTCGAAGTGAGAATGGGGGACGAGGTTCGAATCCGGCGGGTGAATGGGGGTGGTTTTCCAAAAAGGGTTTTCCCCTCTTCCCCACGCAAATGCGGGTTCATTCCTTTAATTCAAACCCCTTTTCCATTCTAATCCTTAGGTAATTAGTACTTAAGCGTATAACCCCAAAGGGTATAAGACGCGGTGCTAAAAATTTTTATTTTTTAAACCTTTCAAAGCTTCTAAAAAAAAGGGGGGGGTATCCAGGTGCGTCTCTTTCCCCGGGAAAAAGGTTGTCTTTTTAATAGAGAGGAAAAGGTTTCCCACCCTTAAACTCGACGTTCCACAAATAACCTTACATCCCTAGAAATTAAAAATCTAATTTTTAAAAAGATTTAAAAAAAAATTATTGTATGTTAATTCCATATCATTACAATTTTTTCTTGAAGTTCGTAGAGCAGAAGTTACTTCACAAGAATAAGCAATGTTTTTAGGGTTTGCAGATATAAATTCTGAAAATTGACAAAACTTTGTCACTCTCAATGTCTGCAAAGACGAGGTTAATAGCTATCCCCCCCCACTTCACACAAAGAGTTTTTTTAATTTTTTTAGCAGCATCCATAAGGGACCAGGGCCTTGAATAGAACTTTTACCCCCTTTTAAAGGCCCCAAAAAAATTGTTGTAACAAGCCATGAACGGAACCCCCACTGTCAAAAAATTTTGGGGGGGTAGGTTTTTTTTTCTCTCTCAAAAAAAAAAATGAAATTCTCCCCTTTTTATAAAAAGCTTAATACTTATCCCCTTGGGAAAACCCCTGAATTTTGTGTTGAACACAGAAATTCATACTTTGCTCCCCCTTTTTGAATAATTCTTAAAATGTGGGGGGGGATTCAACATTTGGTTTTAATGACGACTTTACTCATAGACAGGCCCTTTTTACGTAGGTGGAGTCTTTGATGCCAAAGCATGCCGAGCATGGAGTAACCTAATGTGTGGAGTCCTTTCTTTACCAAAGCGCAAAACCCCCATTGTTGCCAAGCGGCCGGCACTCCAAAAATTTACAGAGCAAAAAAAAATTTTTCTTCCCCTTTAAGTTTTTTTGGCAAATTAAAATTTCACAATTTCGAAGACGTCAAAGCCCCTTTTTGGGTTTCCCTAAGGGGGGTTTACAAAATTTAAATTTTCTTTGGTGGCGTCAGGGGGACATAGGGATGAACCCAGCAACTGACACAATAGAGAAGTCATGTTTCATTCGTGATGCTAAAGGGGAAAGGGGTTGCTTCCAGTTATTACTGACCTTTTATAATTTTTAAAGAATGTCGGGGATTTGAAGTGGAAGTTTTTTCTTCCTTTCCCAAAACAAATAAGCTCCCATCTCCAAGGCCTGGGTTCACCAAACCCCTGCAATTGTGTTGGGGTTTTTTTGTTGGCAATGTGAAAGCAACCTTATATAAGCTTCAAGGGAAATTTTTTTTTTAAAGGGGCAAAATTTAATTTTTGGGAAAGTTCCGAATTTTTAAAAGAACCTTGTTTCACGAAAAATATCCCCGAGTCTGGTGTATTTTCAGAATGGAA